>MU962069.1:0-17748 GCA_036418165.1 Cooperia oncophora | reverse complement strand
GCATTTTAGTCCCATTCTCCTCACTATCTAGCACCTTTGCTGCCATTTCTGTCCAATTACCAAATTACCATGCCTTATGCCTTCAAAATACCATCGAAAAATATAAAAAAATGTTGAACAAATAATGAGGATTGGCAGGCCCGGTAAACAAGAAAAATAAAAATAGAAACAAAGGAAGTCCTACGGATTTCATGCCTTTCGTTGACGGAAGACGGAACTAAACTATGTTAATACAATTCGAACTAATGTATGCAGAAACAATCGATAGCTACCATGTTCATGTAGAAACAATCGATAGCTACCGTATTCGTGCTCAGTCAATAAAATCATAAATATCTCGGAATGAGCCGCTCGGCAAGAAGAAAGATAAACGCCTGTGGAAATGGGAAATTTCATTTCGTGGAGGATACGAAATGAATGGGGCAAATGCAATGTGTAACACGAAAATTAATTTTGTGAGTATGCAAAGAATAATGATAAATAATAATAATGAATAAACTAGATGAAATTTGCAAAAAATGGATTTTTGTTGACTGGCTAACTTATTCATAAACAATTTGATTCCAGTCCAGGTCCCATAGAGGATTTTAGGCAGGGCACGTCGTAGGTTCGGAAATCCCCAGCGCATGAAGTGGGAGGTATTTAGTGGCTGAGGTATGCAAAGGGCCATGTCTGGTCTTGCAAAAGGTGCTCTGATGGGTCTATTTCTTATTTTACGATGTTCTATAACATCCTGGTTGCTAGCGTCATTATTTTCTCGTTCAGGATACGCCTTGCTGTTGGGAAAAAATTGAAAAATTCGAGCAGTACGCGCCCGCGCTGTGAAGATTTCCTTGCAACTTTCCCCCCCCCCTCTCTTCAGTCCTACAATCCCCTTCAGTTCTTCCAACTCCCCACCATTTTTCCAGTTTTCTTTTGCCCGGAAACTCCCCTCCCCCTAATCAACAAAAAGAATGGCCGTTGAAGGGGTGGGAGGGAGGGGAGGTACATAGCGAACATGAAACATGAAAAGTCTAAAAAGGGCCAACGGCCGTAAGCACACTGCTAAAGGCAAGTAGGGCCCCCTCCACTAGCGACCAGGTACGGTCATTCTCGTAGTGGATCCCAACGTACGACGTGCCCTGTTTGTTATAGCTGGTTGGAGGACCTGTCCGGTTGAGAGACATTGAACTGCAGGAAGGGGCGTCAATTTATGTTCCCTGCACCGGGAATCTGCCCTGCTTATCGAGCTTTCTTATTATGAAATCATTGGTCTTCTGGAAAGGCAAAATAATAGGAAAAGCTGCTTCACAAGAAAAGTAATCGATAATCTATTGAACTTTACGTTTTTCTATGGCTTGCTTTTGAAAGTATCCATAAATGCGGCGGAAGACGATCACAAGGTTCTATTGTGAATTCGTTTTTATCACAATTACCCTACATACTTCTTTTACGATTGTGGTAGTTAGAGAGGGGCAAAAGATGAAAGTAAGTAAATAAATAAAATGAAAACAAATGAAACCTTCGAAAAGTGATGCGTGAAAAGATGAAACTTGAAGACTGATGGCGAAATGAAATGAATGCTTGCTTTTCGAGATGAGTAGATGCGCGTGGGATCGGAGCGGCGGATAGTACTCTTCCTCATCCTCGAGTACCGAAAGGAATCCAGTCATCGAAGGACAAATATTCATTGATTGCGTGGGTACACTCTGACCCAAACTATCACTCTGACACACCAACTGAGGCTAAATAAATCGGGAATAGAACAAATCTCATCATAACTAAAGGTAAATAATAGATAAAGAATGGCTATGATGAATGAAAGAGGAATCGGGATGAGATTGACCGGCTGCCGAAGAACGTGGGCGGCGGAATACGCGTGAAGCTTGTGGAGCGATGAGCAAGAGGGATTTATGGGATTCGGAGCACAAGTGTGGGGAAATTTGGGTGATCCGATAGATCAATATGCGGGATAGAAAAAAGGCGAGGAGAGGGAGAGAAGAGGGAGGAGCTCATAGGAAGCGGCTGCTCACAACAAACGGGCGACAAAGACACCGGCCTAAGCGATGAGAGCGCAGAAGTGCACGCGGCGATTGAGGAAAGCTGCCCACTCAGAAAACCCGCTGTGAAATCTTGCACTTGAAATTTCGATTCGATTTTGAAATTAAAAGAAGCTCACACTCCGTTACTTGTTCATTTCGGGGGGGGGAGAGGGGAGGGGGAAGGGGACAGTGTACTTAAGCGAAGATAAAAAGAGTGAATAGGATACATGCCCCAGGCCCAAATAAAAATAAATGCGAAAAAACGACGGCAAAGTAATTACGCTCAATGGAGGTTACCTGCAGATGAAATCCCTCCATCCCTGGAAGTAGCCAGAGAGTTCGCCGGCGCTTTTACCAACTTTTACCAAAAAATACTGTAATTGCGATGGCACAAACTGAGAAAGAATAAGGAGCCGGAAAAGAAGCAGCTAAAGTTTCAGTGATATTCTTCTCTCTCCCCCCCCCCTTTCTTGAATCCAAGCGTATTTATATTCTGAACCAACCTAGTGGAATGTGCCAGCGGAAGTCACCGGTTTACAGAGTGCTGTTGTGTGTGTATTTCTGTGTAGTCAGTGCTACGTGATCGATGACATTTGCCGCCCTGTGTCGATCCAGCACTTGATACTAATCGCTGTTGTCAGCGCTATCAGTACTGGAAAAACTGACAGGTATTTTCATGAGGAGCATCCATTGAAATCCAACTGCTAGATGGCCACAACTGTCCCGCAGTTTTGCCTCTGTCTCAAGTCGCACAATGTTCTTCTGCCTCTGAAGGCGCCATGGCGAGTTTCTCGCCTATTTCTACAGAAAGAGAGGTCGAAAAAATTTGGAACTGTGCTGATAAAGTTATGTGAGGAGATCAATGGCTTCGTGCTAGTAGCGCTGAGAAAAAAAACAAAAAAAAAAAAAAAAAAACAAAAAAAAAAAATCCCTTTCAACCGTGGAACTGAAGTTAATGATAGTCTAATTTCACAAAAAGAACTGCCTCAATAGTTACATTATTTTTCATTCCGGGAAACAAGTTCAAAACAAGAAACCCTGACATTCGGTAGTTTTGCTTTCTTCCGGCCTGCCGTCCCGTCATCGGAAGACATTTTATATGAGCAGTGATACCACATAAGCAGTGGTTGTCGTCTATTTCGGCCCTGGCCACGTGATTAGAAGTGTATGTGATCATTTTAGTGAAAACCGAGTGCCCATCTCTGGGTCATGGCATGGTCCGATGTGGTCTAGTGGTTAGGATTTGCGGCTCTCACCCGCAAGGCCCGGGTTCGATTCCCGGCATCGGAAGACATTTTATATGAGCAGTGATACCACATAAGCAGTGGTTTTCGTCTATTTCGGCCCTTGGGCCACGTGATTAGAAGTGTATGTGATCATTTTAGTGAAAACCGTGCTCGATCTGGGTCATGGCATGGTCCGATGTGGTCTAGTGGTTAGGATTTGCGGCTCTCACCCGCAAGGCCCGGGTTCGATTCCCGGCATCGGAAGACATTTTATATGAGCAGTGATACCACATAAGCAGTGGTTGTCGTCTATTTCGGCCCTTGGGCCACGTGGTTAGAAGTGTACGTGATCGTTTTAGTGAAAAGCGCGCTCGATCTGGGTCATGGCATGGTCCGATGTGGTCTAGTGGTTAGGATTTGCGGCTCTCACCCGCAAGGCCCGGGTTCGATTCCCGGCATCGGAAGACATTTTATATGAGCAGTGATACCACATAAGCAGTGGTTTTCGTCTATTTCGGCCCTGGCCACGTGATTAGAAGTGTATGTGATCATTTTAGTGAAAACCGTGCTCGATCTGGGTCATGGCATGGTCCGATGTGGTCTAGTGGTTAGGATTTGCGGCTCTCACCCGCAAGGCCCGGGTTCGATTCCCGGCATCGGAAGACATTTTTTATGAGCAGTGATACCACATAAGCAGTGGTTGTCGCCTATTTCGGCCCTTGGGCCACGTGGTTAGAAGTGTACATGATCGTTTTAGTGAAAAGCGCGCTCGATCTGGTCATTGCATGTCGATGTGTCTAGTGCGTCTAGGATTTGCGCTCTCACCGCAAAGGCCGGTTCGATCCGGCATCGAGAAGACATTTTATATGAGCAGTGATACCACATAAGCAGTGGTTTTCGTCTATTTCGGCCCTTGGGCCACGTGGTTAGAAGTGTACGTGATCGTTTTAGTGAAAAGCGCGCTCGATCTGGGTCATGGCATGGTCCGATGTGGTCTAGTGGTTAGGATTTGCGGCTCTCACCCGCAAGGCCCGGGTTCGATTCCCGGCATCGGAAGACATTTTATATGAGCAGTGATACCACATAAGCAGTGGTTGTCGTCTATTTCGGCCCTTGGGCCACGTGGTTAGAAGTGTACGTGATCGTTTTAGTGAAAAGCGCGCTCGATCTGGGTCATGGCATGGTCCGATGTGGTCTAGTGGTTAGGATTTGCGGCTCTCACCCGCAAGGCCCGGGTTCGATTCCCGGCATCGGAAGACATTTATATATGAGCAGTGATACCACATAAGCAGTGGTTTCGTCTATTTCGGCCCTGGCCACGTGATTAGAAGTGTATGTGATCATTTTAGTGAAAACCGTGCTCGATCTGGGCCATGGCATGGTCCGATGTGGTCTAGTGGTTAGGATTTGCGGCTCTCACCGCAAGGCCCGGGTTCGATTCCCGGCATCGGAAGACATTTTATATGAGCAGTGATACCACATAAGCAGTGGTTGTCGTCTATTTCGGCCCTGGCCACGTGATTAGAAGTGTATGTGATCATTTTAGTGAAAACCGTGCTCGATCTGGGCCATGGCATGGTCCGATGTGGTCTAGTGGTTAGGATTTGCGGCTCTCACCCGCAAGGCCCGGGTTCGATTCCCGGCATCGGAAGACATTTTATATGAGCAGTGATACCACATAAGCAGTGGTTGTCGTCTATTTCGGCCCTGGCCACGTGATTAGAAGTGTATGTGATCATTTTAGTGAAAACCGTGCTCGATCTGGGCCATGGCATGGTCCGATGTGGTCTAGTGGTTAGGATTTGCGGCTCTCACCCGCAAGGCCCGGGTTCGATTCCCGGCATCGGAAGACATTTTATATGAGCAGTGATACCACATAAGCAGTGGTTGTCGTCTATTTCGGCCCTGGCCACGTGATTAGAAGTGTATGTGATCATTTTAGTGAAAACCGTGCTCGATCTGGCATGGTCCGATGTGGTCTAGTGGTTAGGATTTGCGGCTCTCACCCGCAAGGCCCGGGTTCGATTCCCGGCATCGGAAGACATTTTATATGAGCAGTGATACCACATAAGCAGTGGTTGTCGTCTATTTCGGCCCTGGCCACGTGATTAGAAGTGTATGTGATCATTTTAGTGAAAACCGTGCTCGATCTGGGTCATGGCATGGTCCGATGTGGTCTAGTGGTTAGGATTTGCGGCTCTCACCCGCAAGGCCCGGGTTCGATTCCCGGCATCGGAAGACATTTTATATGAGCAGTGATACCACATAAGCAGTGGTTGTCGTCTATTTCGGCCCTGGCCACGTGATTAGAAGTGTATGTGATCATTTTAGTGAAAACCGTGCTCGATCTGGGTCATGGCATGGTCCGATGTGGTCTAGTGGTTAGGATTTGCGGCTCTCACCCGCAAGGCCCGGGTTCGATTCCCGGCATCGGAAGACATTTTATATGAGCAGTGATACCACATAAGCAGTGGTTGTCGTCTATTTCGGCCCTGGCCACGTGATTAGAAGTGTATGTGATCATTTTAGTGAAAACCGTGCTCGATCTGGGTCATGGCATGGTCCGATGTGGTCTAGTGGTTAGGATTTGCGGCTCTCACCCGCAAGGCCCGGGTTCGATTCCCGGCATCGGAAGACATTTTTTATGAGCAGTGATACCACATAAGCAGTGGTTGTCGTCTATTTCGGCCCTTGGGCCACGTGATTAGAAGTGTACGCTGCATCGTTTATAGTGAAAAGCACGCTCGCATCTGGGTCATGCATGGTTCCATGGTGGTCTAAGTAGGTTAGGATTTTGCGGCTCTCACCGCCAAGCGCGCCCGGGTTCGATTCCCGCATCGCGAAAGCAGTTTATTTAGAGCCAGTGATGCCACATAAGCAGTGGTTTTCGTCTATTTCGGCCCTTGGGCCACGTGGTTAGAAGTGTACGTGATCGTTTTAGTGAAAAGCGCGCTCGATCTGGGTCATGGCATGGTCCGATGTGGTCTAGTGGTTAGGATTTGCGGCTCTCACCCGCAGGCCCGCGGCTTCGCGATTCCCGGCATCGGAAGACATTTTATATGAGCAGTGATACCACATAAGCAGTGGTTGTCGTCTATTTCGGCCCTGGCCACGTGATTAGAAGTGTATGTGATCATTTTAGTGAAAACCGTGCTCGATCTGGGTCATGGCATGGTCCGATGTGGTCTAGTGGTTAGGATTTGCGGCTCTCACCCGCAAGGCCCGGGTTCGATTCCCGGCATCGGAAGACATTTTATATGAGCAGTGATACCACATAAGCAGTGGTTTTCGTCTATTTCGGCCCTGGCCACGTGATTAGAAGTGTATGTGATCATTTTAGTGAAAACCGTGCTCGATCTGGGCCATGGCATGGTCCGATGTGGTCTAGTGGTTAGGATTTGCGGCTCTCACCCGCAAGGCCCGGGTTCGATTCCCGGCATCGGAAGACATTTTATATGAGCAGTGATACCACATAAGCAGTGGTTGTCGTCTATTTCGGCCCTGGCCACGTGATTAGAAGTGTATGTGATCATTTTAGTGAAAACCGTGCTCGATCTGGGTCATGGCATGGTCCGATGTGGTCTAGTGGTTAGGATTTGCGGCTCTCACCCGCAAGGCCCGGGTTCGATTCCCGGCATCGGAAGACATTTTATATGAGCAGTGATACCACATAAGCAGTGGTTGTCGTCTATTTCGGCCCTGGCCACGTGATTAGAAGTGTATGTGATCATTTTAGTTGAAAACCGCTTGCCAGCTGGGTCATGCATGCGGCCATGGTTGGTCTAGGGTTTGGTTTTAGGATTTTCGGCTCTCACCCGCAACGCCCGGGTATCGCAGCCCGGCATCGGAAGACATTTTATATGAGCAGTGATACCACATAAGCAGTGGTTGTCGTCTATTTCGGCCCTGGCCACGTGATTAGAAGTGTATGTGATCATTTTAGTGAAAACCGTGCTCGATCTGGGCCATGGCATGGTCCGATGTGGTCTAGTGGTTAGGATTTGCGGCTCTCACCCGCAAGGCCCGGGTTCGATTCCCGGCATCGGAAGACATTTTTTATGAGCAGTGATACCACATAAGCAGTGGTTGTCGTCTATTTCGGCCCTGGCCACGTGATTAGAAGTGTATGTGATCATTTTAGTGAAAACCGTGCTCGATCTGGGCCATGGCATGGTCCGATGTGGTCTAGTGGTTAGGATTTGCGGCTCTCACCCGCAAGGCCGGGTCTTCGCATCCGGCATCGGAAGACATTTTATATGAGCAGTGATACCACATAAGCAGTGGTTGTCGTCTATTTCGGCCCTGGCCACGTGATTAGAAGTGTATGTGATCATTTTAGTGAAAACCGTGCTCGATCTGGGCCATGGCATGGTCCGATGTGGTCTAGTGGTTAGGATTTGCGGCTCTCACCCGCAAGGCCCGGGTTCGATTCCCGGCATCGGAAGACATTTTATATGAGCAGTGATACCACATAAGCAGTGGTTGTCGTCTATTTCGGCCCTGGCCACGTGATTAGAAGTGTATGTGATCATTTTAGTGAAAACCGTGCTCGATCTGGGCCATGGCATGGTCCGATGTGGTCTAGTGGTTAGGATTTGCGGCTCTCACCCGCAAGGCCCGGGTTCGATTCCCGGCATCGGAAGACATTTTATATGAGCAGTGATACCACATAAGCAGTGGTTGTCGTCTATTTCGGCCCTGGCCACGTGATTAGAAGTGTATGTGATCATTTTAGTGAAAACCGTGCTCGATCTGGGTCATGGCATGGTCGATGTGTCTAGTGGCTTAGGATTTGCGGCTGCTCACGCAAGCGCCGCGTTCGATTCCGCATCGGCAAAACATTGTATGAGCAGTGATACCACATAAGCAGTGGTTGTCGCCTATTTCGGCCCTGGCCACGCGGTTAGAAGTGTACGTGATCGTTTTAGTGAAAAGCGCGCTCGATTCTGAGGTCATGGCATGGTCCGATGTGGTCTAGTGGTTAGGATTTGCGGCTCTCACCCGCAAGGCCCGGGTTCGATTCCCGGCATCGGAAGACATTTTTTATGAGCAGTGATACCACATAAGCAGTGGTTTTCGTCTATTTCGGCCCTTGGGCCACGTGGTTAGAAGTGTACGTGATCGTTTTAGTGAAAAGCGCGCTCGATCTGGGTCATGGCATGGTCCGATGTGGTCTAGTGGTTAGGATTTGCGGCTCTCACCCGCAAGGCCCGGGTTCGATTCCCGGCATCGGAAGACATTTTATATGAGCAGTGATACCACATAAGCAGTGGTTTTCGTCTATTTCGGCCCTTGGCCACGTGGTTAGAAGTGTACGTGATCGTTTTAGTGAAAAGCGCGCTCGATCTGGGTCATGGCATGGTCCGATGTGGTCTAGTGGTTAGGATTTGCGGCTCTCACCCGCAAGGCCCGGGTTCCTCGATTCCCGGCATCGGAAGACATTTTATATGAGCAGTGATACCACATAAGCAGTGGTTGTCGTCTATTTCGGCCCTGGCCACGTGATTAGAAGTGTATGTGATCATTTTAGTGAAAACCGTGCTCGATCTGGGCCATGGCATGGTCGATGATGTCTATGTTAGGATTTGGCGCTCTCACCCGCCAAGCCCCCTGGTTTTATTTCGATTTCCGGCATCGGAAGACATTTTATATGAGCAGTGATACCACATAAGCAGTGGTTGTCGTCTATTTCGGCCCTTGGGCCACGTGGTTAGAAGTGTACGTGATCGTTTTAGTGAAAAGCGCGCTCGATCTGGGTCATGGCATGGTCCGATGTGGTCTAGTGGTTAGGATTTGCGGCTCTCACCCGCAAGGCCCGGGTTCGATTCCCGGCATCGGAAGACATTTTATATGAGCAGTGATACCACATAAGCAGTGGTTGTCGTCTATTTCGGCCCTGGCCACGTGATTAGAAGTGTATGTGATCATTTTAGTGAAAACCGTGCTCGATCTGGGTCATGGCATGGTCCGATGTGGTCTAGTGGTTAGGATTTGCGGCTCTCACCCGCAAGGCCCGGGTTCGATTCCCGGCATCGGAAGACATTTTATATGAGCAGTGATACCACATAAGCAGTGGTTGTCGTCTATTTCGGCCCTGGCCACGTGATAGAGTGTATGTGATCATTTTAGTGAAAACCGTGCTCGATCTGGGCCATGGCATGGTCCGATGTGGTCTAGTGGTTAGGATTTGCGGCTCTCACCCGCAAGGCCCGGGTTCGATTCCCGGCATCGGAAGACATTTTTTATGAGCAGTGATACCACATAAGCAGTGGTTGTCGTCTATTTCGGCCCTGGCCACGTGATTAGAAGTGTATGTGATCATTTTAGTGAAAACCGTGCTCGATCTGGGTCATGGCATGGTCCGATGTGGTCTAGTGGTTAGGATTTGCGGCTCTCACCCGCAAGGCCCGGGTTCGATTCCCGGCATCGGAAGACATTTTTTATGAGCAGTGATACCACATAAGCAGTGGTTCGTCGTCTATTTCGGCCCTGGCCACGTGATTAGAAGTGTATGTGATCATTTTAGTGAAAACCGTGCTCGATCTGGGTCATGGCATGGTCCGATGTGGTCTAGTGGTTAGGATTTGCGGCTCTCACCCGCAAGGCCCGGGTTCGATTCCCGGCATCGGAAGACATTTTATATGAGCAGTGATACCACATAAGCAGTGTTGCGTCTATTATCCGCCCTAGGCCACGATGATGTAGAAGCTGATGTGATCATTTGTAGTGGAAAACCGTGCTCGATCTGGACCATGGCATGGTCCGATGTGGTCTAGTGGTTAGGATTTGCGGCTCTCACCCGCAAGGCCCGGGTTCGATTCCCGGCATCGGAAGACATTTTATATGAGCAGTGATACCACATAAGCAGTGGTTGTCGTCTATTTCGGCCCTGGCCACGTGATTAGAAGTGTATGTGATCATTTTAGTGAAAACCGTGCTCGATCTGGGTCATGGCATGGTCCGATGTGGTCTAGTGGTTAGGATTTGCGGCTCTCACCCGCAAGGCCCGGGTTCGATTCCCGGCATCGGAAGACATTTTATATGAGCAGTGATACCACATAAGCAGTGGTTGTCGTCTATTTCGGCCCTGGCCACGTGATTAGAAGTGTATGTGATCATTTTAGTGAAAACCGTGCTCGATCTGGGCCATGGCATGGTCCGATGTGGTCTAGTGGTTAGGATTTGCGGCTCTCACCCGCAAGGCCCGGGTTCGATTCCCGGCATCGGAAGACATTTTATATGAGCAGTGATACCACATAAGCAGTTGGTTTCGTCTATCGCGCCCTTGGGCACGTGATTGAAGTGTATGGATCAATCTTTAGTTGAAAACCGTGCCTCATCTGGGTCATGGCATTGTCCGAGTGTGCTAGGGTTAGATTTCGGCTCCTCACCCCGCAAGGCCCGGCGCTTCATTCGCATCGGAAGACATTTTATATGAGCAGTGATACCACATAAGCAGTGGTTGTCGTCTATTTCGGCCCTGGCCACGTGATTAGAAGTGTATGTGATCATTTTAGTGAAAACCGTGCTCGATCTGGGTCATGGCATGGTCCGATGTGGTCTAGTGGTTAGGATTTGCGGCTCTCACCCGCAAGGCCCGGGTTCGATTCCCGGCATCGGAAGACATTTTATATGAGCAGTGATACCACATAAGCAGTGGTTGTCGTCTATTTCGGCCCTGGCCACGTGATTAGAAGTGTATGTGATCATTTTAGTGAAAACCGTGCTCGATCTGGGTCATGGCATGGTCCGATGTGGTCTAGTGGTTAGGATTTGCGGCTCTCACCCGCAAGGCCCGGGTTCGATTCCCGGCATCGGAAGACATTTTATATGAGCAGTGATACCACATAAGCAGTGGTTGTCGTCTATTTCGGCCCTGGCCACGTGATTAGAAGTGTATGTGATCATTTTAGTGAAAACCGTGCTCGATCTGGGTCATGGCATGGTCCGATGTGGTCTAGTGGTTAGGATTTGCGCTCTCACCGCAAGGCCCGGGTTGCAATGCGGCAGGGAAAACTGTTTGTATGAGCAGTGATACCACCATAAGCAGTGGTTGTCGCCTTATATCGCCCTTGCGGCCCGGCGTTAGAAGTGCTACGTATTCGTTTAGTGAAAAGCGCGCTCGATCTGGGTCATGGCATGGTCCGATGTGGTCTAGTGGTTAGGATTTGCGGCTCTCACCCGCAAGGCCCGGGTTCGATTCCCGGCATCGGAAGACATTTTTTATGAGCAGTGATACCACATAAGCAGTGGTTGTCGTCTATTTCGGCCCTTGGGCCACGTGGTTAGAAGTGTACGTGATCGTTTTAGTGAAAAGCGCGCTCGATCTGGGTCATGGCATGGTCCGATGTGGTCTAGTGGTTAGGATTTGCGGCTCTCACCCGCAAGGCCCGGGTTCGATTCCCGGCATCGGAAGACATTTTATATGAGCAGTGATACCACATAAGCAGTGGTTTTCGTCTATTTCGGCCCTGGCCACGTGATTAGAAGTGTACGTGATCGTTTTAGTGAAAAGCGCGCTCGATCTGGGTCATGGCATGGTCCGATGTGGTCTAGTGGTTAGGATTTGCGGCTCTCACCCGCAAGGCCCGGGTTCGATTCCCGGCATCGGAAGACATTTTATATGAGCAGTGATACCACATAAGCAGTGGTTTGTCGTCTATTTCGGCCCTGGCCACGTGATTAGAAGTGTATGTGATCATTTTAGTGAAAACCGTGCTCGATCTGGGTCATGGCATGGCTCCGCATTGGTCTAGTGGTTAGGATTTGCGGCTCTCACCCGCAAGGCCCGGGTTCGATTCCCGGCATCGGAAGACATTTTTTATGAGCAGTGATACCACATAAGCAGTGGTTTTCGTCTATTTCGGCCCTTGGGCCACGTGATTAGAAGTGTATGTGATCATTTTAGTGAAAACCGTGCTCGATCTGGGTCATGGCATGGTCCGATGTGGTCTAGTGGTTAGGATTTGCGGCTCTCACCCGCAAGGCCCGGGTTCGATTCCCGGCATCGGAAGACATTTTATATGAGCAGTGATACCACATAAGCAGTGGTTGTCGTCTATTTCGGCCCTGGCCACGTGATTAGAAGTGTATGTGATCATTTTAGTGAAAACCGTGCTCGATCTGGGCCATGGCATGGTCCGATGTGGTCTAGTGGTTAGGATTTGCGGCTCTCACCCGCAAGGCCCGGGTTCGATTCCCGGCATCGGAAGACATTTTATATGAGCAGTGATACCACATAAGCAGTGGTTGTCGTCTATTTCGGCCCTGGCCACGTGATTAGAAGTGTATGTGATCATTTTAGTGAAAACCGTGCTCGATCTGGGTCATGGCATGGTCCGATGTGGTCTAGTGGTTAGGATTTGCGGCTCTCACCCGCAAGGCCCGGGTTCGATTCCCGGCATCGGAAAGACATTTTATATGAGCAGTGATACCACATAAGCAGTGGTTGTCGTCTATTTCGGCCCTGGCCACGTGATTAGAAGTGTATGTGATCATTTTAGTGAAAACCGTGCTCGATCTGGGTCATGGCATGGTCCGATGTGGTCTAGTGGTTAGGATTTGCGGCTCTCACCCGCAAGGCCCGGGTTCGATTCCCGGCATCGGAAGACATTTTATATGAGCAGTGATACCCACATAAAGCATGTTGTCGCCTATTTCGGCCCTTGGGCCACGTGGTTAGAAGTGTACGTGATCTTTAGTGAAAAGCGCGCTCGATCTGGGCCATGGCATGGTCCGATGTGGTCTAGTGGTTAGGATTTGCGGCTCTCACCCGCAAGGCCCGGGTTCGATTCCCGGCATCGGAAGACATTTTTTATGAGCAGTGATACCACATAAGCAGTGGTTTTCGTCTATTTCGGCCCTTGGGCCACGTGGTTAGAAGTGTACGTGATCGTTTTAGTGAAAAGCGCGCTCGATCTGGGTCATGGCATGGTCCGATGTGGTCTAGTGGTTAGGATTTGCGGCTCTCACCCGCAAGGCCCGGGTTCGATTCCCGGCATCGGAAGACATTTTATATGAGCAGTGATACCACATAAGCAGTGGTTGTCGTCTATTTCGGCCCTGGCCACGTGATTAGAAGTGTATGTGATCATTTTAGTGAAAACCGTGCTCGATCTGGGTCATGGCATGGTCCGATGTGGTCTAGTGGTTAGGATTTGCGGCTCTCACCCGCAAGGCCCGGGTTCGATTCCCGGCATCGGAAGACATTTTATATGAGCAGTGATACCACATAAGCAGTGGTTTGTCGCCATATATCGCCGACCTTGCCACGTGGTTAGAAGTGTACGTGATCGTTTTAGTGAAAAGCGCGCTCGATCTGGGTCATGGCATGGTCCGATGTGGTCTAGTGGTTAGGATTTGCGGCTCTCACCCGCAAGGCCCGGGTTCGATTCCCGGCATCGGAAGACATTTTTTATGAGCCAGCTGGGAGGGGATTTTTTTTGGGGGCCCCCACCACTAGACCACAATAAGCAGTGGTTTTCGTCTATTTCGGCCCTTGGGCCACGTGGTTAGAAGTGTACGTGATCGTTTTAGTGAAAAGCGCGCTCGATCTGGGTCATGGCATGGTCCGATGTGGTCTAGTGGTTAGGATTTGCGGCTCTCACCCGCAAGGCCCGGGTTCGATTCCCGGCATCGGAAGACATTTTATATGAGCAGTGATACCACATAAGCAGTGGTTGTCGTCTATTTCGGCCCTGGCCACGTGATTAGAAGTGTATATGTGATCATTTTTAGTTGAAAAACTGCTCGATCTGGCGTCATGCTATGGAGTCGATGTGGTCTAGTGGTTAGGATTTGCGGCTCTCACCCGCAAGGCCCGGGTTCGATTCCCGGCATCGGAAGACATTTTTTATGAGCAGTGATACCACATAAGCAGTGGTTTTCGTCTATTTCGGCCCTTGGGCCACGTGATTAGAAGTGTATGTGATCATTTTAGTGAAAACCGTGCTCGATCTGGGTCATGGCATGGTCCGATGTGGTCTAGTGGTTAGGATTTGCGGCTCTCACCCGCAAGGCCCGGGTTCGATTCCCGGCATCGGAAGACATTTTATATGAGCAGTGATACCACATAAGCAGTGGTTGTCGTCTTCGGCCCTGGCCCACGTGATTAGAAGTGTATGTGATCATTTTAGTGAAAAGCGCGCTCGATCTGGGTCATGGCATGGTCCGATGTGGTCTAGTGGTTAGGATTTGCGGCTCTCACCCGCAAGGCCCGGGTTCGATTCCCGGCATCGGAAGACATTTTATATGAGCAGTGATACCACATAAGCAGTGGTTGTCGTCTATTTCGGCCCTGGCCATCGTATTAGACCAGTGTACCTCGTGATCATTTTAGTGAAAACCGATGCTCGCATCGGGCCATGGCATGGTCCGATGTGGTCTAGTGGTTAGGATTTGCGGCTCTCACCCGCAAGGCCCGGGTTCGATTCCCGGCATCGGAAAACATTTTGTATGGCAGTTCATACTCCACAAAAGCAGTGCGTTCGTCGTCTCATTTCGGCCCTGCACGTTATTAGAAGTGTATCGTGCATCATTTTAGTGAAACCGTGCTCGATCTGGTCACTGCATGTCCGCATGTGGGATCTAGTGGTTAGTATTGCGCTCTCACCGCAAGGCCCGGGTCGAGTTCCCGCATCGAAGATATTTTTTTGAGAGTGAGCGATGAATGCCACATAAGCGCGTTTTCGTCTATTTCGGCCAGGGCCACGTGAGTTAGAGGGCTACGTGCATCTCTTTTAGTGAAAAGCGCGCTCGATCTGGGTCATGGCATGGTCCGATGTGGTCTAGTGGTTAGGATTTGCGGCTCTCACCCGCAAGGCCCGGGTTCGATTCCCGGCATCGGAAGACATTTTATATGAGCAGTGATACCACATAAGCAGTGGTTGTCGTCTATTTCGGCCCTGGCCACGTGATTAGAAGTGTATTGCTATCATTTTAGTTGGAAAACCCGCTCGATCTGGTCATGATGTCCGATGTCGTCTAGTGCGTTAGGATTATTGCCGGCTTCACCCGCAAGCGCCCGGGTTTCGATTCCCGGCATCGGAAGACATTTTTCATGCTGCTAGTGGATTGCACATAAGCACGTGGTTTTCGTCTATTTCGGCCCTGGCCACGTGATTAGAAGTGTATGTGATCATTTTAGTGAAAACCGTGCTCGATCTGGGTCATGGCATGGTCCGATGTGGTCTAGTGGTTAGGATTTGCGGCTCTCACCCGCAAGGCCCGGGTTCGATTCCCGGCATCGGAAGACATTTTATATGAGCAGTGATACCACATAAGCAGTGGTTGTCGTCTATTTCGGCCCTGGCCACGTGATTAGAAGTGTATGTGATCATTTTAGTGAAAACCGTGCTCGATCTGGGTCATGGCATGGTCCGATGTGGTCTAGTGGTTAGGATTTGCGGCTCTCACCCGCAAGGCCCGGGTTCGATTCCCGGCATCGGAAGACATTTTATATGAGCAGTGATACCACATAAGCAGTGGTTTTCGTCTATTTCGGCCCTGCACGTGATTAGACAGTGTATGTTGATCATTTAGTTGAAAACCCTGCTCATCTGGGCTCATGGCATGCCGTCGATGTGGTCTAGTGGTTAGGATTTGCGGCTCTCACCCGCAAGGCCCGGGTTCGATTCCCGGCATCGGAAGACATTTTTTATGAGCAGTGATACCACATAAAGCAGTGGTTGTCGTCTATTTCGGCCCTGGCCACGTGATTAGAAGTGTATGTGATCATTTTAGTGAAAACCGTGCTCGATCTGGGCCATGGCATGGTCCGATGTGGTCTAGTGGTTAGGATTTGCGGCTCTCACCCGCAAGGCCCGGGTTCGATTCCCGGCATCGGAAGACATTTTATATGAGCAGTGATACCACATAAGCAGTGGTTTTCGTCTATTTCGGCCCTTGGGCCACGTGGTTAGAAGTGTACGTGATCGTTTTAGTGAAAAGCGCGCTCGATCTGGGTCATGCATGTCCGATGTGGTCTAGTGGTTAGGATTTGCGGCTCTCACCCGCAAGGCCCGGGTTCGATTCCCGGCATCGGAAGACATTTTATATGAGCAGTGATACCACATAAGCAGTGGTTGTCGTCTATTTCGGCCCTGGCCACGTGATTAGAAGTGTATGTGATCATTTTAGTGAAAACCGTGCTCGATCTGGGCCATGGCATGGTCCGATGTGGTCTAGTGGTTAGGATTTGCGGCTCTCACCCGCAAGGCCCGGGTTCGATTCCCGGCATCGGAAGACATTTTATATGAGCAGTGATACCACATAAGCAGTGGTTGTCGCCTATTTCGGCCCTTGGGCCACGTGGTTAGAAGTGTACGTGATCGTTTTTTAGTGAAAAGCGCGCTCGATCTGGGTCATGGCATGGTCCGATGTGGTCTAGTGGTTAGGATTTGCGGCTCTCACCCGCAAGGCCCGGGTTCGATTCCCGGCATCGGAAGACATTTTTTATGAGCAGTGATACCACATAAGCAGTGGTTTTCGTCTATTTCGGCCCTTGGCCACGTGTTAGAAGCTGTACCGTGATCAGTTTTAGGACAAAGCCGGCGCTCGAGTCTGGCGTCATGGCACATGGTCCGATGTGGTCTAGTGGTTAGGATTTGCGGCTCTCACCCGCAAGGCCCGGGTTCGATTCCCGGCATCGGAAGACATTTTTTATGAGCAGTGATACCACATAAGCAGTGGTTTTCGTCTATTTCGGCCCTGGCACGGCTGCGTTTAGAAGTGTACGTGATCTTGTAGAGAAAGCGCCGCTCGCATCTGGCGGTCATGGTCCATGCTCCGATGTGTCTATGGTTAGGAATTTGCGGCTCTCACCCCGCCAAGGCCCGGTTCGATTCCGGCATCGGAAGACAGTTTCTGTATGAGCGTGCATCACCACATAAGCAGTGGTTGTCGTCTATTTCGGCCCTGGCCACGTGATTAGAAGTGTATGTGATCATTTTAGTGAAAACCGTGCTCGATCTGGGTCATGGCATGGTCCGATGTGGTCTAGTGGTTAGGATTTGCGGCTCTCACCCGCAAGGCCCGGGTTTCGATTCCCGGATCGCCGAAGACATTTGTGTAATGAGCGTGATGACACAAAAAGCAGTAGTGGTTGTCGTCTATTTCGGCCCTGGCCACGTGATTAGAAGTGTATGTGATCATTTTAGTGAAAACCGTGCTCGATCTGGGCCATGGCATGGTCCGATGTGGTCTAGTGGTTAGGATTTGCGGCTCTCACCCGCAAGGCCCGGCCGCTTCATTTCCCGGCACGGATAATACTATTATTGTATGAGCAGTGATGAACCACATAAGCAGTGGTTTTCGTCTATTTCGGCCCTTGGGCCACGTGGTTAGAAGTGTACGTGATCGTTTTAGTGAAAAGCGCGCTCGATCTGGGTCATGGCATGGTCCGATGTGGTCTAGTGGTTAGGATTTGCGGCTCTCACCCGCAAGGCCCGGGTTCGATTCCCGGCATCGGAAGACATTTTTTATGAGCAGTGGATGCCACATAA
>MU962048.1:0-10647 GCA_036418165.1 Cooperia oncophora | reverse complement strand
TTGCCCAAAGTTTGATTAATTCGTCCATTTTTAATCTCGTATATGTGGTCTTTTTAGGGCATTTTCGACGTTTTCTTTTGCTTTTTCTTTTTAGCATTGAAATCACAGCATGCTTTATTGGTTGTAAGCTCCACAACCTGCGAAAGGCGATCGCGGGCCTGTCTTTAACTGCAATAAATGTTTGTTTACTCAGGATAGCTTGATGATTATGAAGCTATGAAAAAACCTATGTGAAAAAAACTTGAACTGAGACAGCTTGCTATGGATATACTGTGGGTGTTCTCGGGGTTAAATTGTTGTTGGGTTCAAATCTGTCTCGACAGTTGTTGTTATGTCATATGTATTTATGTCATCCTTTCCTATTCCTATCCTATGTCATCCTTTCTATTAGAAATGTCGTATGTACAATGGTTTAACATAATTTACAGAAGCATTAACATCGCTACTTCTATGGGAGGTCTTGATATTAATAGAAAGGATCTGTAGGTCACTAATTATATCGCAACGGGTTCCTTTTGGATATTCCACAGTGTCATGACAATTTATCTCTAATACCGGCCTATATACTGACGAGAAGTTTAATCCGATTTTTAGCATTACATTTTTCTCTTAACATGCCGTCAAGTTGAGCATTTCCATACCATAATCCCAACTCTGCAATGTATGAATGCATGAATTGTTTTAGCTTCAGCTTGTATGTATGTTAGGGTGAATTCCGTAACCACGGATACCCATTTCATCTTTCGATGGTACATTCAGCTACCACAGAAACGCCTGAGAGGCGTCAAAATCGGAAAAACTCATTACGAAATCATCGAAACCAGCACCCTACTCTTTTCCTTTTTTACTATTTCTCCTCCTGAAGAATCTTTTCGGTATTAGCTAGCTCTTGAATAATATTACGCTGTTCTAGGCGTCGCGTCGCTCTTTATTCTCTTGAAGGAATAAATAGCTAACAACAAAAGTTAGTGACTTTCTTTCGGAGCTAATTAAATTTGCTCTCGATGCTCGCTAGTAGCTCCACTAAAAGATTTCCAATAATGGCATCACCGCATAAGTTTATCTTCAAGGGTGGACATCTCTAGACGTTGTTTTATTGAGGTTCCTGTATTTCACCGTCATCCTGTCATCTTCTTTGACGGAACCTTTCAAATTGTGTGTTCTTTTTTGATTCAAAAGTTTGACTTCAAACCACTTGAGGGATTGCCCTTTCTTGAGGAAGGCGACTAGCCACAAGCAAAGATTTTGCAAGAACATCGTGAGGGAGAGGAAGCAGAAGCAGGAAGCGGAAGCGATGATCCGCTGACAATGTCATCATCACTTCAATCCATACCGACGTGGCCTTCGTAAGACGCATCTACCGCTCCGTGCAAGCTGACGGGAAGACGATCCTCATGCGTCTGATACTGAAGCAGATGTAACTTTGCTGAGCGCAGTGTACTGGATTGCAACTGGTCGTACGAAACTACAAGCTCTCGACTGCTGAAGTCATCTAACGACAAGCCGATCGACTTCCACTTATACTATTGCATTTGCTGGCCTCTCATGAGCAACCAAAATTCAAAATGAAACTTCGATGAATTGCGGAGTTTTACTGTGAGCCAGTGGAAGCTTCAGTTTGATCGGGTTTCGATAGATTTATTGGTGAGAGATGTTGTTTTATTGAGAACGCAATAGATAGGTTTATAATGCAAAATTTTGACAAATGTTGCTATTCTCGAAGAAATAGCGCGATAAGCGACACACGGACTGCAATTCTGAAATGCTTGGAAATGTTTCCACTTGTAATGGTTACTTCATAGTCCCGAATCAATAATATCTAATTCCTTATTTGTGCCGTAGCCAAGTAACGCTATTTCATGTCACTACTTTTTTCATTGAGTTCTTATACATTCATATGTATGCTCTGCATAGCTGTTTTGTGTGCGCCATATTTGTGATCAAGACCTAAAAAAACACCGATAAACAAAGTTCCATGGAATCATTTTGGCATTTTAGGCTTGTAGTAATCGAAGTTGTTACACAAATTTCAGCGCAGGTCGGCGGCACTTGGTGCGAAGATGTGCAGGCCACCTTACAAAGAAGACCTACAAGTTCCTCTTACCAAAAAAGCTCATTCGTACTACTTCGCAGCATTGCAGGGGCTTACAAGTTAGTTAAAGACAGCGCCGCGATGGACTTTGGCAGGTTTAGGGGTAAGGTTTGTTAGAAGAGGTGGCAGAGAAGCATTAATCAAAAAAGTAGGAAAAAGGTGTGCAAGAACATGAAATAAGACCCTATTCGATTTAAGGCATCTGGACGAGTTTCGCAGATTTGTGGTTCTCCAAACACGTCGCCGCCACGTTGCGGCTAGATTCTCATGAGCCACGGGTATGTGACAAGAGGATCGTAATTTGCCGCGCTGCTGGGCGTCGCGTGCGACGTCCCGCCCGCAAAGGACGATGGTTTCAGGCAGTAGATGGCGACAACATGCAATTAAGGACCGAAAACAGTAATGATGTCTCATGGGTTTGGTGCCCATCGGTAGTTATGCCGGCCCATCCGGGTGCGGGTGGGCCGGCGAAATTACGATCCTTTTCAGTCTCCGAGGCCACTAACCTAGGTTATCTTAATCTAATAGACCAATAATTCACGCCTGGCATTGAATAACATAGGATCGGTGCCTATGAGTTAAGTCTCTTCTCACTTGCAGGTTTATCAAGCCAGCAAGGATTGACATAGTAAAACCAGTCGGGTGGAGGTCCGCTTAGGTTGGTTGTTTGGTTGTTTTTATTTTTGTGGTTTTGTACGGGTTTTTCCAACCCTGGTTGATCGCGGACGCTGCTTTCAATATCTTTGGCCAAAAAGAAACTATCACACACCACCCCCCAGTACAGTGCAGATTCCCCACCCCCCCTGAGCCAAACATTGGGCCCAAATTACCCTTGCTATTTCTCAAGACAGAAAAAGAGTGTATTTCGTACATTAGTAAATTAACCGTTAATCAAATTTCGGCAGCTGGATATGAAGACAGACGAACGATGCGCATTGCAACTGAAATTGGAGTACAAGAATCAAAACATACTAGGTTTAGACCGAAATGATTGAATTTTAGGTTTAATTAGATAATTTTATAAAGTTAAATATAGACGAGTGTGCTTTCTGCTAAAATGAGTTATAGTTAAAAGGTCACACTCTCGTTGCGGAATCAAAGGACTGGTCACTCGCTAGGAGCGACTCTCGTGTGAGTTTCCCGTAAGAGCCAGCTACAGCATCGCGTTCGCCCAAAAAGAAGCTTTTTTCCATCTGTGAGCCAAAAGCGCAATAGACTGTGATTGCTACCGACTACTTATTAGGGATCTTTTTTGAACGCATTTCACCGTACTCAGATATATTTAGTAGTGTCGTAGATATCGCATGAAGTTCGACGAACACGGACTTATTCAACCACCGATTTTCTTACGGTTCGCTTGAAGTATTCCCAGACCGGGTGTTCCGTTTTTCTGGAACATTTATTTGGTTATAAAATTTGAAGGAATTCTTTATGTGCTAATTTTACGGTTCTTGCCATGTTTGAGATGAATGAGCCGAAAGCAGAGCAAAACCTTTCGTAGAGTGGTACTAGGAGCCGTCTCCATACTCCGGCCGAGCTGGTGAACTACAGCTACAAGCCTAACCGTAATAAAACGCGCTGGTGTCTGCGCCCCCTCACTTCTAATTGTTCCCCGGCACAGTTGGGGGGGTGGGGTTGGGGAGGGGTGGGGGTATGTGTATTCGAGGATGTTGGTATCGACGTGTTTGATTATTCGAGCCGTAGCGGAAAAGACGGCACCCGACATCACCAATCCTTCAGGCGGTCTGTTTCACGCGCTTGAGAGCGAAAACAGTGGCAGCCTAATGTATCTACGGCACCCACGCTACAAGACGACTGTCCTTGGAGGGAGTGTTATCAGGCTTGTCTTTCAGCACATTATCATGCTCGCGCAACGGCCGCGCCATGTGAAACCTGATGTTGATGTGGTATTTTTTTTTTAGAGATTGGATTGGGGAGAGGTCACAATGGTGGGCTTCCCGCTTGACTAGGTGGAGCGTGAACAAAGAACTTCGGCCCTTGTCAGCATGTTCAGTGATTTGACATGACATAAACACACTGAGGCGGGAGGGCTGTCTTTACTGTCCGTTTTTTATTTGTTTGTTTTCACACATTATGGTATAGAGTGGTAAACAAGGAGAGTTGACAGTGGACAGAAATGGACAGGTTTACTCGGTGCTATAACGAATGCAAGGCAGACCGCGAATGGACGCAAGCCACCGCCAATGCCGGGCCGGCCGTTACAGAGGGCATGGTGATCATGAGGCGAGTAGGCTGGCCATGCCCACCTCGACGCACGTTCCACCCACAACGGGTATGCCTCACAACTGTGAACCGGTGACCCCTCGATGACCTACTTTTTCCCGGTGTCTGGAGCATTCAGGAACCGTTCCAGGAATTTTTGAATTGGCCCTGCCCATCTCGCCGCGCGCTCCACCCACAACGGGTATGCCTCACACTTGTGACCGATGACCCCTCGCTGATCTTCAAACTATTTTTTCCCGGTGTCTGGAGTGCTTTGGAAGCGTTTTACGGATTTTTCAGACTGGCTCCGCCCACCTCGGCGCACGCTCCGCCCACAATGCGAGTGCCTCGCAAATTCTGCATGTGATCAGTCGGGAGGCTCAAATAATCCACTTTTTCTGCCATCTGTAGTGCTTTAGGACCAAACTACGGTTTTTTATACTGGTACCTCGTGTTCAAATGCACGCCCCGCCCACTGTGGGCCGGCCTCAGCATGCCGCAAACATGGTGGACTCTTGCCAGATGTTCATCTTCGTCATGTACTTTTCTGCGATCTCTAAACATTTTCGGGAACCGAGTTTTATGGAAAGCGCCGCCTATCCCAAGTACGCCCCGCCCATTTCTGGTGTGTCTCCTCCATTTGCTCTGCCAACCCCATGCTAACCTTATTCCAGTTTTTCCCGTCTCCGGGCTGTTTTGTAGCCAAGTTATAGCTATTCTTCAGTGACACGGGAAGCGCCGCTCATCTCAAGTACGCCCCGCTCATCGGGTGTTTCTCTCTCTGTTTGGTCGGTCAGCCCTGTGCTAACTTTGCTGCGCCGTTCCCTCATCTGGGGACTGCCCTGGGAACCGAGTTATGATCTTTTTCAGTGACATCGCTAACTTTCGACGCACGCCCCGCGCTCCCTGTGGGCGGGCTTAACCATGAGTCATCGGGTGCTATTTAGCGGTTTTGTCCGCATGGCTCTATCCATCCCCCCCACGACCCTCCAAAGTCTTCTTCAGGTTGCTATGAATTTCGTCCACGAAAACAGACACGCACACACCAAGACGCCACACACACGACACCAGACGCGATAGCAAAGCCGATTAATATAGAGTAGGGATAAGTGTGAATCACCTGAATGCACGTTTCAAAAATCCGTACTTTGCAGCGTGTGAAAACGTCCTTCAGCGGATCTTTGGCTTTATAGGGTCCAACGAAGGCTATGTAGCTGAAGCGTAGGCCGATTAAAGTTGCTCTGGTATCTTGGCCGTGGTTTCACAAACATCAAAAAGAAGACCTCACGCAATGCGAAGTTTCATGGAAAGTCGATCGTCGACGCTCATGAAGTATACTCTTATACCTGAGACGGAGTAGGTGCGGCTTCGAACATGGCACAGAACTGGTTACTCATGGGATATTTCAATTTGAGACAACCGCCATCTTGTTCTTTGTTGGACAGAGACGTGACCACATTTGGGTCAAAATGAAAATATCTCTCCAAAAGCATAGGCCACCATAGCCACCACGGCGTTTAGTAGAAGTACGCAGCCACTCTACCTCATCTCAGGGATTTCAAGTGTATGTACTAACCAGTTGCAATTGTGGCCGAAAACGAAGCATCGAAGAATAGCAGTACACTGGATTGGGTGGCTATCTAGTCCAAGAAATCCTTCCGTGGAAATGGTAGGAATTTGTTGGTGGTGTGGTAGTCCGCTTTTCATCGAGCTTCTACTGGAAACTGCTGATTTCCGCAAGTTGAAATGAACGCGGACGCTGGAGTGATTGTGACAGGTTTCCGTGAGGAGAGACCTGTGATTATATTGTGGTCTGTATGGGTTCGCAGTGGTGCTACGACGCCCATCCCAGTCAATCGTTAGTGAGCATGAGGCGTCAACCAGAAGACCGCGTCCTGCGAGCAAGTAAGGGCGCTGTGAGACTAGGCAGGAAATTTTGTTCACAAACAAAGTATGAATGTCCCTTTCTGACACGTGAGTCTAGGACTTGCAGCGGAAGAATACTTTTTTTTTCTTTTTGGTCCCACGAGTTTTCCTTGAAGTGGTAAGAAGAGCTACGTAATGCCGGTGCGGTTCCGAAACCCTGCCAAAAGAACGGTAGCGGGAGTGAAAAGAAGAAATCTTACAGGGATAGTTCACTACAATAAATTGCCAATTATGTGGTTGGCTTCGGAAGTATTACAAAGAATGCGAGTTATCGGAGTAGACCCAACAACATTAACGTGTGGGTGCTGCGAGTACAGACTACCGAGAGGCAGAGAACTTGGCTCTGAATTAGAGTAATGAATCGCACTCGCCCCAAAAAGCGCGAGTGGGGGTTCGCGTCCTATTCGCTCAAGGAAGCGTTCAAGATTCCGCGAGCGGTTAGCGTTCGAGACGCGATCAATGCAGTCGAAAGCATGCACATCGATCGCGTCGAACACGGGACCGAAGCGCTGCCGTCCGCGAAGTCCGAACGCTAACTCAGGGTCAGACTTTTGCCCATAATTTGTCACCGTTTGAGCGGACAGATTTTTCCGCACCGATTTCTTTCCATGAAAAATTCAAGGCTAATATTCAGGGGAATATAAGCTTGACAACTAACTTTCAGCGGCGTTTTGTCTATCCACCACTTTGAGTACACTCATTAAACGCTGTCGATTCATTTCAAGAGTATAATCGCTGATCAATCAAAACTTCTAGTTTTTAGGCTTAGACCTATTTTGAGAGGGAAACTTTTGTCATTCGATGGCGCCCGATGACTGCCTCTATTCGATCTCTATTGAAGCAGATGTACTATGCGGACCTATCGAGAAGACATACAAAGATTGTATAGGTGCATAATCCCTACCTGTTCCGCTTCATATAGGGCTTTTCAGTGGCACCGGAAGTACCGGGAGCAGCTGCCGTCCAGCTAGTTGGTGGAGATGCCAGGCAGCCATGGAGTACTGAAAATCAAGGTGATGATATTCCGAGAAAGTTCAATGTCGTGGTATATCTTTACTTTCTTTCGTTTATTCGTGAATCCAGAGGATCAGCTTGGTAAATAGCGTTTCTACCCTAGAGAAAAAGCAGGGGACGACTTCTATCTGACCGCAGGGCTCAGCACTTTGGAAAGAACATTTCCCTGTGAGATTGCTACCCAGAAGGCTTCTTGTGAAATATATTTGTCAGTGAACTCGCAAGAAAAAAGCATTTTGGATAGGTTTTGGGGTAGTTGGTAAGTCATCTGCGAGTAACTTGTTACTTGCTCACCATTTTTTCCAATAAATCGTGCAATCAGTTACAAACCTCCTGTCATATCAATGCTGGAGGTAGTAGGATCATGGGTATTCGGCCATTGATTCCATTGATTTCTTTGCCATGTGATCGATGGATCCTTAAACGCGCTAGTTCAGACATCCATTCCAGCGTGGCGAAGCTTTAGACGTACTCAGAAAATTTTCAGTTGAAGTCAAAAGGCACATTCGGCAATTGTAGGCCATGGGCGATGGAAGTTCATATACAGTCACGATCCCTTGGCATCTGATCGGGCACTTAAAACGCAGCCAGATCAGTTTTCCTAGCAGTTGCAGCGCAGCCAGGGCGTCCTTTGGCTCAGAATGAGACTACCTCAGGAAAAAGGGCTCCGTGGCTGCGTCCCCAGTACGTGCGGTGGGGGTGTGGAGCGTGTCACACTCTTTATCGTTTGAGGGGATCGTGACTGCATAATGCACAGGTGCTCAATGACTTACCAGAGAGGAAACCTCCCGCCGCAACGTCTTGAGTGAGGCTCTCGTTTGAGTTTGAGAACAGACGGGCATGGTAAAGCGAGACCAAGGAAAACAATGTTGTGGCGGTGAGTGGCCACGGACGAAGAAAGAGCGTGTTAAAAGACTGTCCCCGCGCTCGAGTAGTACATGGTCGTCCTTCCTTGTGCAAGTAGTACAGCCCCCAAGCTAGAGACTGTCCCACTCTATTCGTCTGCACAGCGAGCGAGAAGCGAGCTACAGCCGCTGTAAGTTCTAGTTCTAACGCCTGCTCAGTTGGACCGCCTTACTTGCTAGATGTCCTCCGACGAGCCAGTTGTTCTTAGTTGGGGCGGCGGGCATTGCTAATGCCCATGGATAATTCTGCTCCCCTTTATTACAGTTTACTCATTGGAGGTATATACATTCAATTCAACTCATTTCGCGAGGTGAAACGCGTAAAAAGCACGAGTGACGCAATTTTCGTGATGCAAAACCTCGAACGCCGCACAAAACGTGCGCGCTACCGTAATCCCAAATTCAGACACCGCGTTGATAAAATTCCTTTTTCCTTCCAAGAGTTTTTCCTCTGCGTTTTTGTTGTTTTCTTTTTGTATTCTTTTTTTGCACTGGATGATATCAACTACTGCGAGATGTGATAGAGAGATTTGTGAGCTAGGGGTTGCACAGAGACCGCAGGGAGGTGTGACTGTGAGGGAGCGATTTTGTTTATGTTGTTCTGGAGGACGCTTCTTGCCTGTTTTCTTCTTTGGGAGATTACTTATCAGCTACTGTTTCATAATTGGAAATTACTTATCAGCTACTGTTTCATAATTGGAAAGCAGCTATCCATGAGACTTTTATCGCGGGAGCTGTCTTTAAAAGACCGCATATACCTCGATTTGTTCAACCACTGATCATCTAGAGGGCTGTTCCATCGGAGTGGATGGGGTTACTGCAGACCTTCGCGATCGAGGAGAGTAGCACCTTGTACAAAAAAGGGATCCACAGCAAATCATGTCTGTAAAAACTCCACGCTTTCCACACTGTTTATCATGGGCGTGGCCGGAACTAGTGCCTTGTTCAATGAGTGGGTCCAACTCCGCCCACATGGCGGATGGGAGACGTGCCATTTAGTAGTACAAGAAAACATACATGTCGATCGTATCCTGTACAGTTCCGCAGTACGTCTTCCCTCTCGAACTGAGAATATAATTGTTGCGCATAGTTTTCTGTCTTCACATATTGATTAGTGGTGATACACGACTGTTGGTGCGTTTCCGGAGACGAAACGCCACTAGAGACAGGTCCTTTTTGTTGTCTACAAGCAATCGACAGCGATTCCATGATTTTTGCTATCATTTAGAGTAAACTGACCTGTACTGTTTGATTTGTACAATAAGCTGCTGGTAGTCCTGTTGATGATGCCGCTCCAGATGTTTCGTCATATTTGTTGCGCAAGCCGATTTTACAACCTGAAATTATATCAAGTAAATCGAAAAACCAGCCGAGTGAAGAAGTGTAGGAGTTCTGCAATTTGTCACACGACCTTATCCTGGTAAGATGGGAAAGTAGGTGGAAGAAGTTGGGGAGTGTTTCCTTTACAGCAAACTGTTGCGGAGCGACGCTTTGTTTCAAACTGTAGTTTTTATTTCTCGCTAACTAGTGTAATGACTCCACGCCAGATCAACGGTACTTTGAAGTTTTGAATGCCTTGGGTGCTGTGCACAAGGAACGCCCTTTTATCTGGAGTACATGCCCACATTTTTGTAGTATACACATCTTGAGGGGTAGTGACAAGTGGCGCGCTCACCATCGCGCGGTGCTGGGTTCAAATCGACTCCGGCCCAGACCAACCATGCCTTATACCCTCCGTGGACGGTGAATTTGTACCAGATTTGGCTAGGAGGATACGAACAGTGACTACATCGGCCGGCCCCCACAAGTCATTGTATAGGCTACATCGCATTCAATAAGAAACTACGATTCTGAATGGAAGTGGAATGCGTGCCGCATCCCACAAAGCGATTGATCAACGGCGAAGAACTTATCCTTTTTTATCCTTTACACATTTTGAGCTCTAGAGCTCTACAGTTCTGCTACAGAGATATGTACAGTGGTTGAAAAAAAACTCGAACAGGCCAATCGCGCGCTTTTTGATAATCTCTGTCAGATGTTTCCTAAATTGCACATAGTTAGGTTCAAATTTAGAACGCCGGGAAGAGCTCTCTTAGAAATAAAGTTAGTCGATTAAAGCCGTTATCGCGACAGAATTCCGTAGAATGGTGCAAGGGAAGATGCCGTTACCACATTGATATTGGATCCATTCACGAAATGTAGACTAGGCGCTGCGGAAAAAACAATAAGGAATGTGGAGCGTGAGTAAAAAAGTAGTAAAAGAAAAAAATGGACAGCCAGGCAGTTCAAAGGGCCGAGTGGGACTTATACATGAGTACCGACGATGTGACCGCGTACGCCAAAAAATGTCTCAGTACTGTAAGCCGACAGAACGGTGCGCACTTCACAGCATCAAAAAGTGTGAAGCGTTAAAGGCAGTTCACGATGGTTTCCTACTTAGCCCCAAAATGCTAGTAGGGCGCTGTAGTGTGGGGAAATGGCGAAAGA
>MU962012.1:0-12381 GCA_036418165.1 Cooperia oncophora | reverse complement strand
ACATCTATCTGTAAAACTATAATTCAACTTCAAAAGTAATCAGAATGCGGGAAAAAATCAGAAAAACAGAAAAGATACTGGAGGGAAAAAATGAGAAAAACAGAAATAAAGTACAAGTATTGAATAAAAGAACAGCGGTACAACGAAGTGAATTGTCACTGGAAGATCATCAATAATTGATCTATACAACAAAAATTCATCGACAAGTCGCTCATTACAAGTGAGATTTGTCAAGTTCTTCGAGCTCGTTTCATCTTTCTTTTCATCTTTCTCTTCTTCATCTTCTTGGTTCTCTTTTTTCGGCCAATAATTTCGATGCTACATATTCCCGTGATTACTTAGAAATCAGCATTAGCAGCCACGGAGAATGGGTTCCGAAAAAAGCAGTAACTGGAATAAATCATTCCATGGTCGACTGTGCTTCCTGTTTGCCAGATTCTGAATAAATGTTTCACATCTTAGTAACTAATCATGCAAAATGTTTGAAGCTCACCTTCACGCAATTCACCAAACCATCGACTGTGATCAAGTTTGGAGCGCCATATAGAAAGAATTTGCAGTAAGGTTGGCAAAATATCGCCGTCAATTGGGATGAGGCTTCCGTAGGCGGAAAGGTCTCTTCACAATAAATTGTAAAAGGTCCGCAATGGAATCATCACGGGGAGAATCCGTCCGAGAGACTTCCATAGAGTCGATGGGCGGAGAAGTTAAGAAGTGGCAGCAGGAAGTGTAACGTAATGCCTTGGTATTTCAGTTATCCATAAGCCTGATATCTTGGTGCCCCGTGTGCTGCAGATATGCGGAGACCGTGCGCAGAATGCTGTCCGTCAAGTATTCCTGAAACAATGAAGGATCAAGACGTTACGAAGAGAAAAGGTTATGTATGTCGACCCATTTGTGACAATGTCCACCACTGATGGTGAACACCGAAATGTCCACTTCGGACCATGTCCACCATATAAGGCGGACGGGCTTTGGATGAAATTTTCAGAAACAGTTCGAGTTCTTTCGAGAACTTTTTTCCCACTGTTACAAGTCTTCATTACGCATTATTCTTACTCAAAAATGAATCAGCGAGTCCACCTCAAACTATAAGGGTCCCAGGCACGATTCAACTAGCAGCACTTGAGCCCAGAACCTCTAGAAAAATTTCCGCTGAAAAATTGTTGGTGGGGGTTACTCAGTGCGCCGATCACGGAATGTAACGTCCGTTCCTACCGCCGGCGGTGTTTGACGCCATTTGGCAGCCACCACTTTTTTTATCAAAATCGGGGCGCCAGAATGGTGCCGCGCCAACTCACGCCTTTTTTCTCCAAACTTCAGGAAAAGTTGCATACTATCGAATTTCGTTGGTATGGTCACGAACATAATATCAATATCCTACGGGTCCTAGCACCAACTGTTGCCCACGGGCGCCAATTTGGTGCTATCACCTCTTCCACCCGAATTGATGGGAACTTGGATATTAGGGTAATTTGCTGTCCTTATTATTGATATGACATTCATTCATCCATTTATTCATTTGTAGCAGGAACGTCAGCGTAGGTTGCGAGGGTTATCAATGCGATGCTGAGGTGAGCTTGCCCTAGGAGGGATGATCAGCATTCTCCTCCAAGCTACAAGCCTTTTCTATTAGTTGTCGCGAAGTTCTCCAGCGTTTTTGTGCACTGACTATTTTTTGTACAGGTTCGCTGCTGATTAAAAACTCGCAGTCTGCCTTATTCTAGTCAGCACAGGTCCTGTAGAGAGATTTCTTGGCGCCTATCTGATAGTATAATTGCCGTTTCACCACTTGATAGACCCCTTTTTTTTCAAGATTTTTTTCAAGCATGTGAAAAGAGCACTTCGGACGATTTTTTTCTTCGACTATAAATTGGGCAATCCGCAATCGAAACAGCTCAACAAATTAACCAGGTGTGGGGGCCCAATAGTGCTAGAGAAAGCACTGTGCGGCAATGGCTCAACAAATTTCGTTCTGGAGATTTCAGCCTTGAAGATGAACCTCATAGCGGTCGACCTAAAGCAATATCTGACGAGGATTTTGAGGGGATTTTGAAGGCTGACCATCCCAAAGTTCGAGAGATAGCAGAAGAGCTAGGCCTTGGCAAATCCACTGTTGCGGTGGTCTGAAACGCATTGGGAAGGTGAAAAAACTCGATAAGTGGGTGCCCCACAATTTGAGTGACCGGCAGAAATTGGCACGTCTCGAGGTTCCTCTTCACTGCTTTTGCGCAACAGAAACGACCCGTTTTTGGACCGAATTGTCACCTGTGATGAAAAATGGGTCATGTATGATAACAGGAGACGTTCCGGACAGTGGTTGGATTTCGACGAACCACCGAGGTAATTTTCAAAGCCGAACCCTCACGAAAAAAAGATTCTGGTCACGGCTTGGTGGTCATCGGCTGGTGTGATCCACTATAACTTTTTATCACCAGGCCAAACCATCACAGCAGAACCTACTGTGAAAGAATCGACGAATTGTACCGAAAATATTGTCAGATGCAGCCAACCTTATCATTAAACAAATCCTAATCCATAAATGAACAAATTGGGGGTTGAAGTTTTAGCCTCATCCGCCCGTATGTCTCCAGACCTTCCACCAACCGAATATTCCCTTTTAACATTTTCAGAACTTCCTTGCTGGGAAATACTTCATCAAATCAGGACCAGGCAAAAAAGCCTTCGTGGATTTCGTGAATTTTCGACCACCCAGTTTTTTACTTTGATGGGATTTCTCGACTGCTGTCACATTGGCAAAAGTGTGCTGATTCGAATGGTGCCTATTTCGATTAAATCCGATGAGTATTAAAAAAGTTACGATCGTTTAAAGTGAAACACCCAAAACGCTGAGAACTTTCCGGACAACCTAATAAGAGCGCTACATCGGCTTTGCAATAGGGCTTCTCCACCCCCAATTGAGCTCGAATGCAGACAGCTGCGACTTCAGCGAAAGGCGAACGGCGGTAAGATTTAGCGGCGCCGGTAAAAAAAACTATGAGCACTGTCAAACCGTTTACTGGCCTAGACATCCCAACCAAGCGCAATTTTCGACCAACTTTCCCTTTCTAGTGTGAGAGAGTTGGCTTAGCAGTCGTTTTCTGAGTTGATTTGACCTTTTAAACACGAGTGCCACTTCCGCTTGGCTCAAAACCCCCTTGCCACGATGAGGTTTTGAGGCCACCTCATTATGTCAAATCACCTCAATATGCAAGCTTACACGGGTTCCCCAGGTGAAGACTATAAATTAAATTAGCGCACATTGGCGTCAAATGGCATCGGAGGACAAAGTGACATTTTTGAGACCTAAGTAATAACCTCTGCACTCGAAGGTTCAGCAAAAGCAAGATTTTGGGAAGAGTGATTGTACAGTGCCAAAACTTACAGCAAGGGGTCACGAGGGACAGTGTCCACCACCGCGGCGGACGCAAATGCTCCGGTCCAACAGAGCCGTTTTCGAAAAACGAGCCTGGTCGCGAATTGGTTAAATGTCCTACGAAGTGTCAGAGGAAGAATAACAGACCCCAGTCGAAAAGGTAAGAACATTGCCATGTTCGCCGATTACACTACTCGGTGTCATCTCACGACTCCGTTCGCGCTACCCTCAAGTTATAGTGCTTGCGTCAATGCTAGGGTCCCGCAAAGGTAGAGAACATCGGGGGAAAATTGGCCATAGTTCTGTCACTAAACTCTAGCTCATGTCGAAAAATTTCCAAAGTTGTCATGGTACGAAATATGACCTCTTCCGCAATCAACGACGACCTTAGATGGGTTTCGCAAAGAAGCTATTTTGTGTACTGCTATCTGAGCTGCGAAATATCGAGTCTGGCCTGTTTATCGACGGGGGGGGGCGATTTTTGTACTATCGCCTCCCTTGCAAATCTCACTTTGGTAAAACTTGTGAACTCTTGTAAAGCTGGAGCAGGATCGTCTAGCCACCATCCCAAACGTGTCAACACGTGTCAACTCGAGAAAACGCTACCTAGATGGGGCGACACATCTATGGAAAGCAAAATGTCCTCTCCCGCCCGTCGATAATACTGCACGCGCAATCCTCTTATACCGAACACCCCCGCACCAAACCACCGGCGCCAGTAACACAGGCCGTACGTGTAAGGTGGCCGGGTTTGCCCCTTATCGCCCATACCCTTCTCTACCAATTGTTGGACCGGATAAGCGAGGGGTGATGGACCTGCTAACAACCTTGTCGCCCACCGAAAAGAAAAATGGGCAGACCCTAGGCCCAATTCTACACCCTTGACGCGCCCCAATAACTTTAGCGGATTCTTTCGAGTGGACTTCCATTCGGACTCCCCAAGCAAAAAATCATAATCGTAAAATGGATTTTTGCTCCCCCCCCCCCGAATAAATCAGCACTTTTCTGAAAAATATGGCATCATACGGTGAATGAAGAAGTTACTGCTAACTCAGAGAAAATTAGATCGTGGACGTTACCGTTTCCGAATATCTTCAGAGGGCAATGCTCGAACTTTTTAGAGGATACAAGGTAAGAAGGTCTGCACTGACCGCTAATAAACAGATGTTTCTCTCAGAGGTCCAAGATTAAGGGCTTGTCCAAAATGCTGAAAGCATATAGCTTACATTTTGCCTTCGGACTTTTTTTCGTTTTTTTAATTTTTTTTAATTTCATACTGCACGCTTATATTGGGTTGGCTAATAAGTAATGGCCGTTTTTCAATTGAAAAATTTGTTCCAAAAGTGAACTGTTTTGCAAGCAAGCTTAATATCGTTTAATAGCAAACTTCTCGTAGTATTAGAATATCAAAACAGCTTCGGTTGAGGGAAGAGTTTTTTGTGGATTTTTCAGTCGTTGAAAATTAGCACCTTCGACATTTGCCTCTATTTACTTTTACCCCTCTGCAGCGCTAAAATACGCTTTAATGCTGGCTCCAACTTTGGGAAAGGTTGAGCTAGAAGTCTCAGCAAAAGGGAATGCTCAAATAGGTACGTTTTGAAACGAATTTTAAGAATTTCAAAGTTGCCAACCTTCACCTAGCCAGTTGAGTAGGCTCACGTCTGTTCCACCTGAATTTTATGCTAATAGTTGATATGTTTTGCATGTTCTCTGATAGCAAATTTCGTGCTCTATAACACTGCAGTGAAAATCTGTTCTCCAGAGCTGTTTACTTTCTGCTAATTTCAGGTTATCATTACGGAACGTGAGGTCGTGAGATAGAGGCAGTTGTCGAAGGTGCTAGTGGGCTGGCTAATAAGTAATGGCCGTTTTTTCAATTGAAAAATTTATTCCAAAAGTAAAACGTTTGCAAGCAAGCTTAATATCGTTTAATAGCAAACTTCTCGTAGTATTAGAATATCAAATTCAAATTCAATTCATTCAACTATTAGCATGAAATTCAAGTACGTAAAATTAAGGCAGTCTGTTGAAATGTTGCTAATTTTCGCCGACTTCACTTTCAACTTCAACGACTGAAAAATCCACAAAACTCTTCCCTCAACCGAAGCTGTTTTGATATTCCAATACTACGAGAAGTTTGCTATTAAACGATATTTAAGCTTGCTTGCAAAACGTTTTACTTTTGGAACAAATTTTTCATTGAAAAAACGGCCATTACTTATTAGCAGCCAATAGAACCCTGGTGCGAAGCTGGGTTATGTGCCAGCTAGATTTTGTGCGGCCCTGCGCGAAAGCCAAAGTGACGAGAAACGAGGATTGGCGTTGCGCGCATTGAAGCTGCAATTAAAACCTGACCGCAGAGGTGAGGCGGTTGTTTATCAGAAAAAGCGGACTCTCCCCGGAATGGATCAGAGAATGCAGCCCTTACCAGGAGCCGAGAACAAGAGACCAGGAGCTCGGGTATTCCCAGAATTTCTGGTAGTGCGGCGTGTGTGTGCCTGACGTTCCTGCACATAAGAAGACGCTTGAGGAGGTAAGTCCAAGAGGATACAACAGAATCTCCACTTCAACTACCACACTGTTTTTCAAGTGACCGATAGGTCCGCAGCTGGTAGGGTCTGCTCACTCATCACCCAAGGAAAGGATCAAATTTTCAGGTAAGCGTGCAGTGTCCCTTCAAATTGAGGGCAGCATAATAAAATTCCAAAAAAAACTAGTAATATGAGGGTTCTCCTAACTGACCAATGTCTTTTTTCCCTCCTCGTGACAACATACGTCCAATTGTATGGTAGAATCATACATCTGGAAAACACAAAAGCCGGTGTTGATAGTTTTCGAAGCCTTTTTCAAATTAGCTGGGGGGGGGGGTGGGGGTTGGGGAGGAAAGGGATAGTCGCGATTCATCCCCCTTGACTTTCCGTACAAATTTGCGCGGTTCATGAGCGCAGTTTCAGCTTTGAAGGTTGGAGGGGGACCATTTTGTGCAATAATAGGAAATCCTCGTTCACATCTGACAGCAGTCTGCAGGGGTCAGAGAGGTGAAACGTGTAATTCAACAGGAACTAGCAAAACACCGGTGATGCAAAATGCCCCTCCTAATCAACAGGCCTCCCAGTCAAGTGTATACGATACCGTTCGTATATTTAGTTGTTCAATAAATCTTCTTTTCATCCATCTCTCATTGCGCCGAATAAGCTCGAACATATCTCGATTCAGTAGGCGACAACTATCAACATCTCTCCAGCTCAAATTTCGAAGAATTTTCACTTGTTTTTTACTCCCTCGAAGGAGATACTACAGGGAAATAATGCCTGGAAACGCCTAGATAGCGGTTGAGTTAATAAGAGACTGTTCACGGCTAGAATTCATTTGTCTAAAAAGTTAGGTTCGCACTCCTAATCGCGAGCAGTGCGGAAGGCGTGGCGGCGCATCTGCATTTGTTTCGGCTATGGCTCAGGCGTTTTCACAGAAGAGACCATGTTCATGGATGAAATTATTAAGACTGATCATTACAATGGCCTGACACCTCGGTGGGATAACTACTTAGGAGGTCGATTGATCGCTGGCAGGGAAGATAGCCGGAGAAAACTGCGAAGGTTGTAGGAAGGTTCCATGAGGTGATTTTCATATGAATAGATAGCATTTTTCATGGGATTCAATGGTGCAACTTTGGTTGGGATTTTCTTCCCATGGAAAACCGAAAATTTTTGCTTTGACTGAATTCTCGAAGTTGGACATATAAACCAAACACTCTAGAATGTACCACTTGTTGTCCACGATTTCTTAACAGAGCAGCGAGACGTTCTGGTATAGAAGGCTTCTAGGGAAATTTAGTGGGACCACGTCAGCAGGGTTAGGGAATCCTACTTGAAAACGCTTGAAATCGAGTAGTTCTAGTATTGCACGAAGTGATCGTTTCAATTAGCCAAAATCACTTCTTTTTCTGCTTCATTTTTCAAACCTGCGAATATTGTGGAAAACAGGGCTTTCGGCCCGCTGTGCTCTTGTGGTCCCAACTGAACCAGTGCTCGACATTTTTCGGACTGAAAAGGCTACATTGTCCGAAAATGACATCGAGCGAAACCCATCCATTTCCAGAAAAATTGGCACCGTTAGGAAACACAACTGTCTAACTTTTAGTGACTTCTTACGCAACACAGTTCATTATTCGATTCCTGAATGATTCAATTCCCAACGACTACCCTCTGGTTACAATTATAGCGAGACTCGTTCGCTAACGAGTATCCTCGGGTACTTCGATAGGGAGGCAGTCTTCAGTCGACTTTCCCAGTGCCTTGAAAAGGCTATACCTTATACAGCTCGACGAGCTCAGTCTCACCGTGGCCAGGATTCTTATGAGAAAAGTTTCACACAAGACCTTATTAATATCTTATTATATTATTCTAAGCGGGTTTTCAGGAAAAAGCTGATGGCCTACTTATCGGAATCTGACAGTTCGTATACCGTTAGACTCGCCACGCAGAGACGAATCGAAATGTAACTGTTGCTTCTCCCATTACCCCTTCTGAAAGGAGTTATGGCTGCGGAGCTTGGGGCGCTTCCTGGCGAACTGCGCGCGGATAATCCGCCTTTTTTTCCGAAAATTAGGGGCGGTATTGTATCTTCCTCGAGGGAGGCGCCACGCAGCGCTTGCTCAGGGGCGCAGAATTTCGTCCGCGCTATTATTTAGGAAGATGCTGGCCCGGAAAAACTTAGCCCTTGCCATTGTTGGGATGCGCCATGCATTCTTCTTCCATTCTGCTCGTTGAGGCTTTTGAATATCATAACCTCACTGGTCGCTAGATGATGCATATGAGAACATCTTTGGAGAACTTTCTATAAGTAACTGTCGTAGGAAAAGGAATAACAAAACGATCGCAGACTACCTTCCAAGTGTTTTATTCGGTATTCAGAATACAATTACAGTATGATAGTCAACGAATGATTTTCGCACATAAATATGTCGTTTTTCGCTGCAGACGCTGGGCATGTCAGGGACCACAACAATTCGTGAGAACAGGCTGAATGGGCAGCGCCGAAACCTGGCAGCCCCCTTCCCCCTTTCCGTTTCTGACGCGCTGCAGAGTGTGCCGAGCATACACTGTAGAAAATACCCATGTTCCTTCAAGTGTCGGTGTGCGGCGAGCTCAAAATTGAACAGAGTGTTCCACAAGAAACTACTGGTTATTATGAAGCTAATTTACAGAACGTGAGGTGTCCGATAGATAATGCTGGCTGCGGCCAGAATTCGCCGAGGCATTCCATGTAGCCATTTCATTCATGAACTTTCGTATTCAGCGGGGACAAACCTTCCTCTGATTCGTCCCTATACTTCTCCATTTGTGAGACCCCTGAAAATGTAATTATGACCAGTATCGCAGAAGGTCCTTAAGAAAAAAATCATTGATCTGACCTCAATAAATAACGGCAAATCGTCCATTGTAATAAGAATCTGTAAGCGCTGAGGAAGAGGACCACCTCGGCTGTAATTTGCTGCGACAAAGAATTCTGTAGGTTGGCGACATGAAATAAACGAAGAAGCACGGAAGATGTGACGCCACCCATCCATATTGTATCTATTGATAACTTCTGTACATTACAATTCCCATTCACTATACATGTCGAAATCGAATGAACAACTTCGTCTGATAAATGTTCCTAAAATGGTAGAGAGTGAAAAAATCTCAAAGGGTACAAAAGGACTTCATCCAATGTGGGTTTTAAACCATAACTGACATTCATTCCGTTCAGCTACAATCTCTAAATCTAAAACTGTTTGACGAAGTTCGGCCTGGCAGAGAGGGCGATATGAACTTTCGCTGATTCCCATGGTCTGGTTGAACCATTAAAGACAGGGCCCGCGACGTGGCAGGTTGTAGGGTTCAGAATTGTTAGAAAATGTGACGATTAAAGCAGTAAATAAAAAAGGAAACAAAAAGCACCAGAACACTAATTCAAAAGACCCTGTTCGATCGGACGCAATCTGGACGAATCTCGCAATTTCGAATTGAGATCTCGGAAAGACCCATGCGCCGCCTCGTTTGCGCTCATTCTCATGGGCCACTACCAGTTCTGAAGTTAGTACTGTCTAATACCAGTTAATCTTATCTATTTGTGAGCTGTGACTAGTCATCAGTGACGAAAACCGGACGGCCCGACATTTTGCGTTATCAATGCCATGCGTGGATTGATACACGGAAAACCTAAGTTCGAGCGGGATAGCATGACAGGCCGGAGCCAGCTTATTGTTTTGACTGTCCCGCCCATTGTCTATTCATTCAATTTCGAGTCCCAAAGGAGTGGGATATCCTTCATGTTACGGACCCCGCGATCCTGTACGGTACAGGGTTCTTCACCATTGTGCTGATTCGGCGGACGCTGTTTTATTAAGAAGAAATGCCATGAAATACTGTGGACCCATGATGTGATACCCAGGGTACGCCAGCGTGTGATCATCACAAGGGGGAGGGGGTCGTACTTGGTCCATTTTTGGGAGGAGAGGGGTCGTATTTGGTCAGTTCACGGACGCACTACTATTTCCGACACTTGAAAATGATTGTTCAATTCTGACCCCCCCCCCCCGCTCGACGGCTCGGTTCGATGAGGAAGGACAGAGGGCTGGGAGGGGGGGTCGTACCAACTCCCAAAAAGGGGTCGTATTTTAGTATGGAATTAGGGGGTCGTAATTTTCAGAAAATGATCACAACGCGATGGCGTGCCCTGGAGATACCAGTCAAAGTTTGTACCGACTGCTTGTCAACACTTGTAAAGAACACCTGTCAACTCTTGCAAACAATGAACAGGAACGACGGGGAAGAAGCGAAAATGCCGACTTCCCCCTGCCCAGCCGAATTGCGCCAACTGTTATGCTTCAACTTTATTTGTGGAAGGTGAAGTACCCTGGCTACAAAATATAACTTTGTTTTAGACGTCAGATGAGATGGGCATCACAAAAAACCTTAAAAGTGTGCTTCCATTAAGTTCTACACTTGTCTTAACGTGAGGAATGTGTGTCTAAGGGGAGGCAACGTGAAGTCGGCTGAGAAGGCTAGCCTTCAAGTAATCGCGCTTTTCAAGCAATTGTTCTGGTACTATAAAGGATTTGCATACTTATATTTCTGGAATACGTTTGATGGGGAAGTTTCTGGAAAGCACGCTCCGCAAAATTGCTCTTTCGTGCTACAAGCAGCTTGGGCAACAGTGTTAGTGACTGCACAACTTTCGCAGCGCAAAACCGGATTCGATGATTTCGCCCGCCCCGATCAGTAAATTGCGTGCCTATCTGTCGCGCAGCATTGAGATGTTTTTGTATAGACTAATGAAAACACGTTTATCATAATAAAGTATCGATTCCCATGACGTTTCTATCCCGATGCTACCTTTGCGTGTTTTTGGGCTGTTCTCGAGGTTTCGCGATAGCCGAATGGGCGGAGAATCGCAGGGTGTCAGCGAAGACCTTTGTCGATAATGTTGGTGGCATCGCTCTTCCATTGGCATAGTGCTGACTCTTTATATCTTTGCGCATTCGTTTTCCCAGTGGTATGAAGGTCCCCAGGATCTCTCGGGTAGGTGACGAAAGGAGAAAGCCCACGCGGCGTCGCGTGCGATAATTGAAGGTACTACATGGCTACGATGGGCGCCCGCTCGCGATGGTTTTGATTTTGCATTCGTGACATTTCGATGTCATTTTTTTCAACAGGGCAGTCAGTCGCACTTCAGCTATTGGTCTCAGAAACATCGTGACAGCCAAATGATTAGGGATCAGCAGTTAGGCTAGATCAATCCGCATGCAAAATCTGTGCAGGTTTCTCTGCACCATAATTACTATGTAATCGCTCTAGTTATGCAAATAAAAAATCTAATCGTTGCGACAATCCAACCCCTGCTAGACTGACAAGCATGGCTGGAACTGGAGTGAACACAAGACAATTCAATAGCGCAATAAGTTTGTCGCGAGGCGTGCGCTCTGTTTCGATTTCGCGGTGTTTGTAGATTGCCGTGTACGCGACGTCGCGTGGTCCTAAAGACCGTCTTTTCAGGGCACAACACATCACATTGTTAAATCACAAAGTCGTAACGGAATGGGGCACAACAAAGAAATGTAGGTGTCCGAAAGGAGCTATTCAATTGAAGCCAGGATCTTCTCTGGATCCATAGTCTGACGAAAAAATAACTAACGACTCCAATAACAATGGCTAGCAGTAACATTGTGATGAATCTGCAAAGATTTTTCCTGGAGAATGTCAACATAAACTCTCAAAATCGCACATAAAAGACTGGTTCTTCCGGGTACAAAAGCGTTTTAAAAGTATTTCTAGGTTGAGGGATTGGCTCGATGAGGAGCGAAACAGGGAAGGGAGAGGGGGGTTCGGACCAGAGCGCATCTGTTAGGGATTCCCTGGCGGGAGGTTCCAGACCTGGGCTGAGAATGATTATTTTTGGTAGTTGAGTTTACTTGTTTCAGGGACGCTGTAAAGGGGGAGGGTCTTATCGCTCGTCGTTAGGAGTGTAATCGCCCCCTTCACACAATTATTTGGGGATTTTGGTCGCCCGTAAGATTTACTCCCCCTCGCTCGACAGCAATATTTCGGGTTGAAAGTGAGAAATCTTCGGAAACCTCCGGGAAAAGTAGGGAAGGGAGTTCATTTCTTCGCGGTTTTTCGCTCGACAACTCGGACGAGGGAACCGGGGAGGAGCCGTACACCCCTCCCCCAAGAAAAAAAGAAAGCGGGAGGTCGTCGGACTCGAGGAGAATTTCATCGCTTACAGGATGGAATACGTTCGCATTTTGCACCAAGCACCCAATGATACTACGAAGTAAACAGTCGCGGCGAGATGACTTTCCGCTAGAGGCTCATGCAGTAAATAAGCTAGCAAAAATATGATAAAAAATAAACAGCAAATATAAACAAATGTATGCAGACGAATTGGTCAAAAAATCTCCCCAAAAGCTGAGAAGTTTCGTCGAACCTAGGCGTGCTCAGTATATGTTTCAGAATGGAATA
>MU962009.1:1042-27581 GCA_036418165.1 Cooperia oncophora | reverse complement strand
AGGCCAGAAAATAGGGTTGGGTTGGGGCATACCCGGTGCTGTGTTGATGCTTCGCCAGCCTATCCTCAGTGTGCAGCACCTGCGTCAATACCAAGAAATCCTGCGTCGATACCAAGAAGTGTAGCACGCTCTGAGCGTGGAGAGCAATCGGAGGTAGAAGGCGCAGACGAATAGCATGTCTGGCTACAGTTAGGCTTGTGGCAGCCCGTGCAGCACCGCTGGCGGAGTATGGCACCACTAACCTTCAGGCTCGTTGCCGTGTGCTTTTGAGCGGGCAAAGAAAGTTGCGCGCTACTGCAGCTGATTCATCTCGCACATAGATCACAATCTACGTAGGTGAGTGTACAGTTTGTCTTCTGAGAATTTCATTTCCATTCTAACAATTTCCCTTGCTCTGTTGAGCCGTAGAACAATTTAACAATGAAGGCTAGTAAAAACTCCTGGAAAAAATCATCTGCATGGTTCCCAAGGATAGCTGACGTTTTTAGAAGGACTGTAGCCTGATCATCATCTTCTGGATATGTTCTCCATGGCAAGTCACAAATAAAGCATTTCTCGAATGCGCTACACTCTATCAAACAATTCCACCTTCGCGCAGCCTGGCAAGCAAACTGTAAGACTGGATCTTATTCAACTTTTGCTTTCAGATCACCAATGGCACACGGCAGCGACAAGGACACAAAATCGTTATCAATCAGTCGAAGAAGGAGCTATTCAACATTCATTCCGGTTTACGAGGTGTTCATCGACGACTGAAAAATGCGTGGACTGTGGAGGCGTCAGTTTGCCCACCTATTTCTGTTCTGATCTATACCCTAGTTCGATGCTGACTAAGGGGTGTGGAGGCGTCAGGAATTCCGCGCGGCTCCAAACCCGTCCTCCACCAGTTGTTGAAGCGAGCAAGTGACAAGACTGTATCATATCGTTCGTATCACTCGTTTTCTACCACTTTTGTCGCACGCCCGCTTCAACAACTGCCAGAGAACGGATTTGGCGCCGTGGCACACTCATGCTGCCTGGCAGGTCCATTCGTATCGTCCGCAGCGAACTAGAGTATATTCTCATGCTGACTGCCCCGTCTACATCCCTGAGTGTTCATTTTTGCGAAAATTAAGACACTAATCATTGCAGGAACCCTGACGAGATCACAGATGGCTTGTTCGAAGGAGTTCGTGTGTTCATTCTTCCACATCCCAGGGCTAAATTCAACGTTTCTGAGGTAATTTTACCGATTTCTCAAGTTGAAGAAGGTAGACGTCCTATCGTCGTGTGTTAGATACAGTCATGATTTCTGAAAACGATAGGGCTTGTGACGAGCCGTATATTGGAACGAAACCAAGGCAGCTTCTCCCACCGACTGTAGCGTGCTCAGAATGGTATCTTAGGTTTGAAAGACCGTCTTGCGAGCTGTGTTCCAATCCACGCAACGTTCCACACCCGAACCTTCACAGGGACCACGCCTGCATAGGTGTAGGACGCATGCGGTCTGAAGACGGCGCTGTCCGACCCAAAGGGTGTATTTTGCTAGTTCTAGTTCCAGTTTCTCCGGATTTTTAAAGTACTGCAACTTGCAAACCCTTGTAAAGTTACGTAGTGAACCAAGCTTTGCATAGATCGGTACAAGACGAGTATCATTTCATTTCTCTGCAGGAGTTGACAGGTCTCTGTTCCCTTGATGGGATAGAGTACAATGCCCCTACCTCCAAGGTCGAACAGTGACCTAGAAATTTCCAAAAGTCCCATTATTACCAGCCGTTGTCAGAGATAAAGGCATGGTCACCAGGAAACTAGCCATTTTTCTTGCTTACCGTCTATTAGAACTATTAGGTTCCATCCTTCTGTTGTAACAGCAAGTGAACGCACTTAAAATTAGCCGACCTCTACAAAATTGTTACAGGCTGTTATACAAACAGAGTATTCAAATGCCTTAACGGCTCTTCGCGAATGTTGGATGCACGGCCTCAGAATAGCATCCTATTAGGTCATCCCATTCAAAAGTACCGAGACATATAGAGGATGGCAGAAAAGCAAAGAGGATAGGGCAGTGGGCTACTATGCCATTTGGAGGCTAGTACCTTAAGCTGTGTAAAGTTGGCGAACCTTACCCACAGAAAGTTCTCGAAAAATTGAAATAAGCCGGAGTAGCAAAAATCAGCACCGAATTTTCAAATCAGGCGTCATAAAAGGAAAGTGCGCTGCTCAAATTTGACCTGCGCCGGACCAGTAGTTGTGTGTAATGGTGTTCTCGAAATACAAGGTGGAAGGTTTGGTTCAGGAGCCCGAAGAAGGAAGAAAGGAAAAAATTTGTTGTCGTGGATGGTCCCATAATGTTCATCCTGCACAAGAAAAAAGGGTGGATGAAGTCAAGCGCTGAATGTCTGATCCCAGAGCCTGGACCTTTGTCGAGCTTCCCCGCGAGTCTGACATCCCAGCTGCAACTGCTGCCCGAGTTATGTCCGATAAACTGAGGATGGTCAAGGGGGTGTGCGCACATGGGTACCCAATTTTCTTATAGAAGCACGAACGCAGTACCGATTCTATACCTCTAGCAGTAATGTTCTCAGCATGAGATGTCATTCACGACTGTGAAAACGCACCCCGGCCCTAGATGAAATATGGGTGGTCTTGGACCTCGAGCCAAAACTCACAATCGTCAATTTTGTATGAATGCAGATGAGAAGCCGCCCGAGTTCTACCATGAAGAGTTACGTGGGCGCAAGTGGATGATCATCATAGCGAAGGATTCCCACACTGTGGCTTTCAGGCGGCTCTATACAGAGAATAAAATCGTCGCTGTCGGTGTATATTGCCTGTTCCTCGGCAATCAGATCGACAAATGTGAGCGAGACCACTGAACTACAAGAAGGCCACCGTTGCTCGTCATAGTGCCAGACCCCGAGTAGCTGTATTGTAGGGCAGTGCTAGGACACAAACAATACTGAGACCTGGGTTCAATCGCCCCATTCGCCCAACATAAAGCCGTTCGATTCCAACTGTTCTGGTCAGTCGAGGGTACTCTCCGACGGCAAACGCTACAATGTTTTGTCATTCGCCGAAATTGGCAGCAACACCAATTTGCTCACTTGGTAAAAAACCGAAGCGGTACTCATGGAGTATCTACTTGTACTGTTTTCGTTTTTTGTCTTGGGCAACATTTTTTTTGTAGGTCCCCTGAACGGGCTTCAAATGAATTGCAGCAGTAGGCTTTTCTTCAGAAAGGGCCTTCTGCGTTTCTTCAGCTGTATATGAAATTTCAGATGGAGGCAATCGGACGCTTTATTACGAATGGAGGGGCTGTGCTGGTGCTGCTGTCAGAAGGAGGGGAACAACAAACCGATACTAACATCAACTTTCTTCTCGAGGAATTCGGCATTGTTGGAAATAGTGGTGCGTTTTCAGTTTGTTGTTGTCGGATGTCATTGTCTCATTAGCTTTATTCTACCAAAAAATGGTTGATGAAAAACAAGAAAATCATCAAAGCTCAATAATTTACCACAAGAGAACTACCTCCATCTCTTTTTTTCCCTCCAAAGTTCGCACATGCATGCATTTGCAGATGCTGCAGTAGAGTAGATATGATAGCTGCGCAGCTTCTTGAGAGGAAGCTGCGATCATAAAGCGATTAAATTGAACAAGTTGAACAGTTGTCAGGACGAAGACCTGTTCCATGTTCAAGTGCACGGCGCCACTGGCATTAGCATAATTCAGTTAGGTCTCCACCCTCCCGTTGAGGAATCATTAGGGTACCATGTTCACAATTCGAACATTTTTGATGGATTTTCAAGAGATCCTTGGGTATGTTTCGCTTCCTACCTACTCGGCTTGCTTCCTTTGAGACCCTGAGCTACTATCAAGTTATTTCCACCGCTTACCGTTGAAGGGTTCCACCGTCCCGTGGAACTTCGAATGGTAGTTTAGGGATGTTTATAAGGTTTGGAGGCACATCAGCGAATCCTAGCGTCTTGGTAACTCTAGAATTCTCTCGCTAAAGTATAAGGCAGATCCGCGTATGAGCCGAAAGTATTCAAAACAGTCCCTCGCCCTCAAGCAATGTATCTGGCTCTGCTACCGGACACGCCTCTCCCAACATCGCGCAACGCTACCTAGCGAGCTCGTAAGTCCCCTCCGGCTCCCTCACCAACTCTTCCGTGGAATTTTCACCAAAAAACTGCCCTCAACAGAAAAACCAGGTCGGAGTGCGGTGCGAGAGGTAGAGGAGAGAGAGGAGGAAGCGGGGACCGGCAGCGAGAGCCAACAACCAAGAAAGCCTTTTTTTTCGGATAGGCAAATGCGACACTCACTCCCGTTCCACTGGCGGACCAAATGTAAGACGTGCCCGATATGTTCCTTTTGAAGGCAGAGGCCTCCGGATCAGCAGAGAGTGGTAAGGGTTCGCATATAACGACAAGGTTCTAAGATCACTTGTCAGGAGAAAAAATGTAGCAGAAAAGGATAAACAGACCCGTAGCATGCCTGCCTTAGATAAAAACCCATCCAATTCCATTTGCGGGCCGAGAATAACAAAGGAAAAGGCGTTGTCAACAAGGTTTCGAAATGGCGCTGGCGTGCAATCGCCGACATGGCGCTTTCATGTTTCATGCTTTCGCTCATTCCTGCAAGTGCTAGTTTCCTTCACTGAAAGGCGGGTCTTGGAAGGAGGGCCGGGAAAAAAGATTCGTCCACTTGGAACCATATTGGCGCTATAGCGCCCTTCCTTACAGCCTTGTTTTGTCTGGCAAGAACCGGGTGACGAGGTCGCGCTGACCTAATTACCGGTTCCGACGTCATAAGTCTCCAGCTTCAATGACTGGAATTGGCAGACGCGGAAAATTAAGAATGGTTCGCGCTCGAAGCGGTTTCGGGCAGCGCATCCAAGTGGGATGGGTTGTTCAAATAAATTGGATCAATATTATCAAACAAAAATGTGAGATGAGCTGTCAGTGCTGTTATAGGATGCTGTACATCGGAGTAATTGTTCTAGCAAATCATTTCGACGCGCTAAAGAAAGCCCCTTCGATGTCAGATGGTCGTTCTCAACAGGAAGTGATAGCTGTAGCTGCCAAAAAGATGTCGAAATGATCGAAGCAGAGCAACTCCCGAGTAAGAATCGTTTTTGCTTTATTTGCAGTTTGATGGTTTAGTTCCAATGAGAAATTCCCTATGGACACTTTTGAGGACGATCGTCTTTTGGTCTATCCGTGTTGGAGCAATCGACTTTTCGGTCGCCCGTCCTCCCACTCTCCAGTGCCTCCAACCGCAGTGCAGTTGCGTTTCCAATAGGAAGACCTGTGGTGCCTTCCACGAAAGCAGAAGTCGTCAAGATTCTGTTCTTACGTGGCTCCATGTTAATAAAAACGATTCGTGATGACGTCTGAGCTTGATGTTAAGTACTGCTTGCGCAGAGGTGAGAGCGAAGTGGAAACTTTGCGCGGAGTGCGGTTCTGTTCACCGAGGATGTTGCTGGTGACTTGCGATGAAGTACATCGACAAGAGGAGAACAGGTAAAACTATTATGTAGTTTGTACTTGTTCGACCGATCTGTCCCATCAGAGTACGATTGCCAACATACTGGTAAAGGGCGTTCGCCGCGAGTGATGAGGAGAAACGACAAGAGAAGAGAGAGTACACACTGTAGCTCATATGTTTGCAAGCGTATCGCAATACTGCGGCAGGGGTGACAACGTGGGCGCGGAGAGAACTATGGATGCTCCAGCAGATCTCGAGAGCGCACGATCAGAAGCACCTGAGCATGTATATAAGCACAAGACAGTCTACATTACATGCAATGATCAATTTGACACGAATTATGCCACTCCTTGTTATAACCTACACGTGATCTATCCGAAAACCCGCAGACTATAACTTCGCTTTTGACGCACTCGACGGCCACTCGCGATTAGCGTATCACACCCTGACTTTCTACTTACGGCATTTTTGCAGGTGAGCCATGCACGAGGTATAGTGACGATACTATTGCCCCCAGAAAGTGTTGGACACACTCGTCGGACTACCTATAACCATAAGAGATTGTGTTACATGGCTCCGGGACTTAGCATTCTGTCAACGCCTTGCCGCACGTTCCGACAATTTCAGGATACGCGAGGTAGAACTCTAAAGAGCGGTTGTCGGAAATAAACGGAATATATCACAAGCATTTTAGCGACAGTGTATCTTGTTTCGCATTTATTAGCGCATAGACAGATGAATCGCGCAATTCAGTTCAGAGGAGCTGTTCGAAGAGAGATGGAAGGAGCTCACCGCGTTTTTTCAACGCCTGCTCGATTCTTTCTTTCTCAAGGGTCGATCACTTGAGCTATCACCATGGTAAGTGTCGAAAGAGAGCCCATGCCACGCCCCCTTTGACACACGCCTGGGCCCGACACGCAAACCTGACCTACTGCGGCTATTCTCAATTAATACGCTGGATGATATTCAGTGCATGGACGACGAAATAAAGGATTAAGCGATTGAAGATAGGTATGAATTGTTCACCTGAAAGCCTCCTAATGAGTTGTCCTGTGAGTGAAGGTAGTTCGTATACCAGTAATAGTGAAAAATGGAAATGTAAACTACTCTAAAGCTTGAACAGTTTGCGTCTATTCACCATCTCGTACCCGTCACTGTGCCAAGTCCTTTATCTTATATTTAGTTCTTGTTGCAGAATCACTAGTGTTTTTCGGGAATAGTGAATTGAACGCATGCGATTCCCGCTATAGAACAAGGAGGATAGGACCAGTCGGATCGCCCGGCTGTCGCCGGGCGCTCCTCCTTCTGTGACATGGCCCGGCTTCGCCAGACCATGCGGATTTGCCGCGTGTTAAGTTAAGGATCGTTGACCACCACACGCTTTCACTGTTCAAAAAGGAATCTTCTGCATCAGCCAAGAACTGAAAAGCAGCGCTTGTTCCGTCAAGGCGCAGAAGCAGCAGCAGCGCCCCCCCCCCGCATCACAGAAGGAGGAAAGCCGGCCTTAGCCAGCGATCCGACTGGTACGTTCATAACCTACACGGAAATAGTGCAGCCTGTTTGGACAGCCACTGAAGCAGCCTATAATTTATGCAATCTGTCTTCTAAAACGTCTTGCTTTGGAATGCACTACCGCATTCCAGCTGGTGGAACCCTTTAAATGGCCCTCACTGAAAGTTGTTGATGGAAGATAATTGTGGTAAGAGTGATAAAGTCAGTTGCTGCTGTTCATAACATCTCTGTAAACAAACCACATGCATTTGGAATAGAGCTGGCTTAGCGGTCGTACACGATGTCGTTACTAATAAGCAGTGAGGAATGAGTTCTGTTGGAATCACTGAGATCGTTATACTTGAGTCATATCGATCGCATTGTTGTTGTGAGCGGTGAAGCGGATTTTCCCATGCTACCTTGTTAATTTTAGCTCTTATCACTTCCGTACCTTCCAATAATGTTCCGTCCCTATCACATCGAATATAACGCTGTATCGCGCGCGGGTCTCGATCAGAGGTCCCACTGGTGCTGTATAAGCTGCGTCAGCGAAATCTGATTGAACCGCTGCCCTTCCGAGCCGCTTGACCGTATCTTTATCAGCTGTTATCACTTCTGGTCGACGCCGCCAATAATGTTCCCGTCCCACACCCTATATCACCTCACGGATCTGAGTTCCCACTGTTGCTGTAACCTGCGCCACGAATTTGATGACCCTCCTCTTCCGAGGCCCCTTATCGGATCTTATCAACTGTTATCAGCTTCTGCCAGCCCCACCCTACGGCATATCAGTACTTGAAATCATGGTCCCGCCGTTGCTGCAACTTGCCACGAATTCGGTCACCCTCCCCTTTTAAGGCCCCTTATCGAATCTTATCAAGTGTCATCACCGGGGTCCTGTCACCGCGCATGACAAAACCACACGTCCTGGCAATGTAGTATCACTCCTTAAAATCATGGTCCCAACACCTGCTGCAACCCTTGCGGCTAGCGGATGTCAGTCACCGCTCATCCGGCTTCTAGCGGCCCCTACGTACTCTTATCAAGAGTTAATCACCTCCTGACACCCACCAAAAATGTTCCCGTCCTGCCATGTATATCACTTCTTGGAACTGTCGTCCTATCTTTTCTGCGACGCTCGCTATGAATTTCGTGACACACACAAGCACACACACACACACACACACAAGAACACACATAGCGGATTATATATAGTAGGATATCTGATTCCCACGCGCCCTTGACAAGTTGATGAGAATTCGTAAATTGATGGGAACTGTGATCAAATGCTAGTCTCGTTTCCAGGATGCCATCATGGAATACCTCATCGAGGGATACGAGCTGAACAAAATCGATGCTACAGAGCCAGAACTCTCAGATTACGTACAGATTCCGGATCACGTTCGTCTTTCGGAAGAACTTAAGGTATGTATGTTCGTTCAAAATCACTTGTAGCTTATTTATCAGTAACCTCAATCATTGCGGACCGGTTGGGGCGTGTCCGCCAGTAGGAGTGCGCACACTGTTGAAGCCGTTCTCAGCCTTTTTGTTGAAACGCGTATGCGACAAAAAGTGGTAGAAAACGAGTAATACGAAGGATATAATACAGTAATGTCACTTGCCCGCTTCAACAACTGGTGCAGAACGACTTCATCACCGCGGAAGACGGAGCCGCACTGACACGCCCCACCGGTCCGCAATGATGAGGACTATATTATTGTCTTCAAGAGGCATCCGTGTATTATAGGATAAATTTATGGATATGATATATTGAGGCACTAGGAAGTACATAGAACTAACCAAATAAAGGAATAACTTCAAGGGCGAATGTAAGGGAATGAAGAAAATCAGCTTATAATGACGTGCTATGTTCGAAAGGAGCACGCCTCAAGAAAGCAACTGAAGAATGTCAGAAGAATACCACCTGACAAACCACCTCAAGAGCCGTGCTTAGCCTTCTACAAAGACCCGCTTCAGCCGGCTAAGATGCCTCTACCTGATATAACCCGGCTGCCCACGTGAATCAGCACAGGCTGGAGTGAATGTGAAAGTCGTAGCCAAACATCTTTTTTCGATACTCAACTCGCTTTCGACGTTGCATATGCAGGTGTATCACAATTTCAGCTAGCTAGTGACATGAATTCCAAGATCCATAAGAATCAAGTCATCGAAGCTACTGTTTCCAAAGGTGTTTTTAAGGTCTGTATGCAAGAAGCCGACTTCGACATGTCTGTCACTTCAGATTTCATGAAGTGCTTTGACCAGAGCATCACATCCTTCGATTTGAACGTTTGGCCAAAAGTTCTGAGGCGAGTTCAGCTACTTTTTCAAATGGTTAGCACCAATTCCTCTTACGAGAAAAAACCTTGTTAGTCGCTCTGCGGGAGGGCAGGCTACTCGCTGAGCTGTTGAGCCCTACGATGGGCGTCTAGCATCTTATCGTGAAGGCTTGATAGTACTACTGTCCTGCTCCGTTCAGAAAAGGTAATGTAAAGTCATTGTGGTTCACAGACGAACAAAATCATGACCCTCTTCTGTACGACTCCCAAACTCGAACGTATTCGAAGTTCCGTCCGCGCGAAAGTTGAAAGAAAATGACGCCGTTTTTCTGACCCCACTTTGCTTAAGAGGCAGCGCCCGCGTTCAATTTGCTGTCTACGCCCCATTAGATTATCGTAGCCTTGTTGTTAGAGGTGGAGGATATACTTTAATTCGCCCAGGCTCAAAAATAATGAGAGATGGCGCCACCCGCTTGTGAAGGGGAAGCCGCCCGCGCCCACCTGGCTGCCATAACTGCTTCGGCTTGGCCGTTGAAGGCTGAGCCCGCTTCAAAAATAATGAGTTATGGAGCTCATATAATGCATGATCCAATAGTGCCCAGAAAAAAGCAGAAAAAAATCATGGAAAATGTATCCACATTGAACCCTATGTTCTTGCCAGGTGGCGGGGCTGTAGGCCTCTCACTAGCGAACGGCGCTATCCTCTCGCATAATTTTGAGATGAGGACATGCTGCATCCTCACATAGGATTCGGGAGGCTATGATATCCAGAGAGGACGCGGAAACATCAAATGAACATGGGCGCTGCCTTTAAATAGTAATCTTGTGCCTCAGTTTACGCCAGCTGAAGGGAGGTACCTAATGGAAAAAATCGACGAATAAAAGTTCTTCACAGGTAAGACAACCTCCTGTACTAAGCGACCAAGCAGCGCCCCTGGGATGTTGATTCCACAACCGCGGTTAACGTTTGCTACAGAAGTTTGAATATTTAGGGCATACGACCAGCTACAAGTAAAAGTGGAGCCGTTGACTCTTATCGTGCCCCAGTTTGAAGTTCCACTCCCTCCATTGCAGCCAGCGGTGAGTCTGAAAGCTTGCATACTTCATTCAGCTACAACCTTTCTATATGGAACAGTGCTCACTGCTGCTCACTTTGTTGTACCACAGCTCACGCTGATCCTACGGGCGGATTTGCAAGGCCATTGATCCTTCAATCTCTCTATCACCTTAGGTTCAGGTTGCGGGGGCGCACCAATTAGGAAGACTCTCTAAAGATTTTCTTTCTCCACCTATTTGATCGTAGGGCTGTGATAAGCAAACTCTCGCATAAGGTTGGGCACTATTTACCCTTTACTGCCCCAGTCATCCGAAATCAGGCCAGTTCCTGACCGACTTTTTTCTCCGTGGGCAGATTTTGCTCAAATGTTGTCTCCTGGGGTAGTTTGACCTCCAGAATACGAATATCACATTCGCTCAGCCCGAAACTTCCTGGCGCCCGCGCCACAGGCGCCAATGATTTGGGGTATTTTGGCGCCGGTGCCCGTGGTGCGGGCGCCAGGAGGTTTCGGGTTGAGCGGATGTGATATTCGTGTTCAGGGGGTCAAACTACCCCTGGGAGCAAGTTTTCAGCGAATTTGGTGATTTCGAGTATTTTGGCGCCAGGGAGGTTCCGGGTTAAGGCGGATGCGCATTCGCGTTCAGTGGTCGAACTACCTCCTGAGCCAAGTTTTCAGCAAATTCTGCCACGGAGAAAAAATTCGGTCAGGAACTGGCCTGATTTCGGATGGCTGGGGCAGTAAAGGGTAAATAGTGCCCGCTTTTTTGTGTAAGTAATCGAATTCTATACCCAAAACGTTGTTATGTGATACAGGTATTTCCACCGAACTTCCGAGAACTGCCTCCTCCAAAGCTGGAGCTCTTCGACCTGGATGAGATGTTCAGCAGCCAAGAAGTTCGGCTCGCCCAGCTGACGAATAAATGTAATGTTTATGTTTTCTTTGAGGTCAACGAACGAATAATTGAAGATTATTAGGTTGGCTTTGAAGTTTTGTCATAATACTTAGAAGCCAAGGCACTTCTTCCGCTACAGTTACTGATTCTTTACTTGCTGCCTACATCTTCTCCTTCCCAATAAGGACACCTGCCCCATCACTGAATGCCAGAACCTGCTCTCTCGGCATCTTTCTCCACCTCTCCGGCAACATGCGAGCAACCAACAACACAGTGGGGAAAATGTATGTGGATCATGCTCGAAACAACAAAGGGCATTCTAAACACATTTCATACAGTCTGATTCCAGCGCCTGGCCCACCTTGCGAAAAAGGGAAAGCCAAATCTGTGCAGTAACAGTAGCTTCACGGCCCTTTCTGAGCCCCTCTATAGCCCGAAGTTTGCTTCTTCGGGCCACCTCATTTTCGGAACCACCTCGTTACGTGGACGCGTTTCACGACCAAGCCCAAGTCTAAACCGAACTGACGTCCTTCTTTCGGGATGGCATCCTTAAAGGGAGTTGCACGGATGGTTTACGCTACTTCGCCCCAAAATGCTAGTAGGGAGCTATATAGTGGGGAAATGGCGAAAGAACGGAGTGAAACGGTCAAAATCCAGGCGAAGAAAAAGCCTTCGTTCTCAGTGACTTGTAAATCGATTTCGGACGAGTTTCCCGTACGCATCTTGCCAATCACCGCTACCGAAGATAGGGCTGCATATTTGTACCCATATATGCATGCAGCATCACCGCCGCTTCATACCAATCCCTTTGCTTCATAATTTGCTCAGCAAATGAATGAATACGAGCGTCAGAAACGGTCGTCCGTTTGTGGGCGGGCGGGCAAGGAAGGCGTTTGGGACGTAAAGTTGTTGCTCAATAGGGCGTTATAGAGGTACCCTCCTTGGAAAAGGTTCACGCGGCCTGTCCGAGGTCACGGGAATTCTGTTAAAGCAATTTGCACAAATTCTACACCTGCAATTTATCGTGCGCAACTTGTTCCTTTAAGCTCCGTAACACTGGAGGAAAACCTAAACTATAACAATAGGCAGACATACGAAACACCCGAAAATGTGCACCAAAACTTTCAAAGCCGATAACAAAAAATTCCTTTTTTACTATTTCTCGTCTTGTTGAGAATTCATAGATGGTACTTTGCAGGCGAAGAAACTGACCTGGAATTCTATATACACGAGGCTGGAGAAGTTCTAGGTGTAAATTCAAGTCTACCAATAAACGAGCGTAACCCAAAGAGGATTCTGGAGCACGTACTCATGCAGCTGTTCGAGTTCAAAAAGCTAGGACAGGTACGTGAACAGCTCCACCGTACAGACACTATTCGTTCCTAAAATGTGCTTCACATTCGCACATTGCAGGACGGAGACGTTGATGCGATGCTGTACGACATTCAGGGTGGCGCTGACGTTATGGTCGACGAGGAAACGTTTTCTGATATTGAAGACTATGATGACCTTCAATAAAGGCAAAAAATCCAAAAAAGGGTCGCTATGAAATCATGGCGCTCTCAACAAAAGTCAGAAAACAGCTAAATTGTTACCACAAATAATTGATTTTATCGGCAGTTGTCACGATAAATCTCTAAGACGAGTAGGATTAATACGCCTGACACGACGGAATTCCGCGACCCTGAGCGACAGGGTACAGCATCGTTGTGGTGATACACATGGGGGGGGTCGTATTTGGTCGTTGGGAGAAAGGGGTGCCTTCGAGAGATCCCCCCCCAGCTCGACGGAAAATTTTTGGTGAAAACCTGGACTGGAAAATATGGGAAATTGGTAGGTAGGTGCTGGGCACTGAAATCGTACCGAAACCCTTATTTAGGTGGGGGGGGGAGTCGTACCAAGACCCTCCCTCGAGAGGGATGGTCGTACTGGCACCACTATTTCACATATCACGATGCTGTACCCTGTGAGCAGACGCTGCGTAGCACCTTTTCCGAAGGAGGTACCTTGATAAAACCCTACAAAGCCACAGCATACCGATCCGCCGCCCGCCCACAAATGGACGACTGTACCTGATGCTCGTATTGCTTCATTTGCTAAGTAAAATATGAAGCGAAGGGATTGGTATGAAGCGGCTGCGGTGCTGCATGGATATATGAGTACATACGTGCAGCCGTATCTACCGTAGCGGTTATTGGCAAGATGCCTACGGGAAACTCGTCCGAAAATTGCTTTTCAGTCATTGAGAACGGAAGGCTTTTCTTCGCAGGTTTTTGACCGTTTCACTTCGTTTTTTCGATATTTTCCAGCTAAATAGCGCCCTGCTGGCATTTTGGGCCGAGTACCAAATTATCGTGCCAACTGCCTCTAAGTGTGGTAAAAACGTATAAAGTGAAGAAATCACTAGCCCCTCCCCTTCTCTTCCCTGCAGTGTTGTGCGATCACCGCACCCCGATTGTACGGGGGATGCCCAATAAAAAAAGACACTTCGACCGAGTTACATATCAGCAAAATTTTCGCAGCCTAGAGGACGTGGATACGAGTACCACGGGCGGAAGATACCCAAGATGTTCCTCTATAAGTTCTGTCACATTTTTTCGAGTTGCGCTTTCTTTTTATAGAGAGGCGTGTAAGATCAAAATTATACAGCAATGTTACTGGGGTTCTTGCCAGTTTTTGAGCACCTCATGGATGCCATCGCTTCACAATGCAGGGAGGCGCGACGCAAAGTTGGACATCATCTCAATTTTGACTTGGGCTCGGGTCGTGGAGGTTTTCTCGTCCATATAACGGTTGAGTACGGGAGGCAACTCGCAGTTAGAAGGAGCAATGTCTGGGCTACACCAGTGCAAGGGGAGAGCCATCCAGCTCTATTGCATGAGGTACGGCTCGAACTTTTTGGACGGAGTAGCTGCACTGTCACGTTGAAGACGGACTGTGCAGAAACAATTCGCTTCAGATCTCGTAGCTGCTTTGCGCACGCATTGACCAAGGAAGCAGCTTCTTCATCCAGCAGTTTCACGACCCGCAGCTCCCTCAATCTGAGTTCGCAGGTAACCCAAACCTCACTTCGTCATCAAAACTGTAGGCTCCCGCTTTGAAGCATTAGCGTCGTGGAAGGTTGTCCGATAATTGAGGGCATCGTCCTATTCAGCTCCATTATATCGTCGTATTCAGCTCCATTATTTTGGCATCTGCAGCTACCATGCTGGCGTCAGGGTGGTGGAAGAAAGAGTTTGAGGAAGCGCTTGGAGGGGTCGGTGCCGATGGTAGCGGATAAGATTCATTGTCGAATTGTATATTTACCAGTTTGGCTGACGCGCAATACTGCGCGCATGGTCAAACCTATGGTACTGATCACTGAGTGGGTTTCTCTGCTGAGCACAACACTTGGCCCAATCCCCTTGTTTCGGAATACGGCCCATTTCATCGTGTTTCTCCCTTTTAATGAACATTTGCCAATGACTGGGCTTATCACGTTTTTTGACAACCGCCATTCGTTGGAAATAGGAAAGCTCAGCGGTTGAGATGAGTTTCGGGGGTTGATAACAGACAGGCCAGACATGAGAATGTCCTCATGATCCCTAGAGCAGTACTAAGCAGCGTTTTGGGAGGTTTTACTTTTTGAGTTGAATAATCGAGAGCTTAGCGGTCGAATCATTCGCGACTGATACTCGCTCTAATGGGGATAGAAATATCTTGGCTCACTAAGCCTTTGCCCACAGTTTCTTTGGCCATGGTGATGTAACCATATACGGAATCCTTGCAGCCCTTGTCGGAGCACTGTACCCTGAATTAATCTTCCCACGTAACTAATGTTACCTATGCATCCCTGAATTACTTGCTGGAGGCAATTCTCCAGTGTGGCTACAACTGTGCTGTGAATTTTTGGAGCTATCTCACCAGCTGTTATCACCTCCTGCACGACCCCGTCACTCATATCTTCCTATCGTCTCCATATTCTATCTTGCTCCTTGAGCCAATAGTTCCTAATCTGTCGCTGTGAATGCCCGCCGAATAGAAGTGTGGACTCCTTCTGCCTATGTACCAATTCTATCAGTCTAACTCCGTCCTCACCCTCAGCTCACCTAATATGTCCATCTTTGTTTCTTTATATTCTACGGATCTCCTAATTCTGTCTGTCCTCTCTCGGTCGTTCCCGCCTGCTATTGCACCTGTGTCTCATCTCCCTTGCTTATAAGTACTCGCTGGTCGCTTCCTTGTGATATTCGTATTTCAGCCCTTAGTATCTCCTTTTTTGGTATCCTGATCTCTCTAGCACCTTGCCTCGAACTCCTCTCACAGACACAGTGATCTCACGCGGATGTATAATGTATACTGTTGGTTCTTAAATAGTATATCCAATTTTTATTCACTACTCTATAACCATTTTGCTTTGCCTTCGTTTGTGTCCACACACACACACACGACCAAAGACACAACTTATGGCGGATTATATATCCTACTATATATAATCCGCTAGGTGTGTCTGTTGGTGTGTGTGTGTGTGTGAATGTTTGTCTGTATGTGTGTTTACCGGAAATTCATAACTTCCTTCAAGAGAGCGATAGAGCCCTCAAACTGATAAGTAATGTAGGGGGTCGTGCACGAACATTATTGGTCGGTGGCAGGGAGTGATAACAGTTGATAAGATACCATAAGGAGGCTTAGAAGGTGAGGGTCACCAAATTCACAACGCGCGTCACAGCAGCGGTAGAGTGTTGGTTCCAAGAAAGTAAGCGTAGAGAGCAGATGGAACATTATTTGTCGAGGCAAGGGAGTGATAACAGCCGATAAGATACCATAAGGAGCCTTAGAAGGTGAGGGTCACCAAATTCACAACGCGCGTCACAGCAGCGGTAGAACGTTGGTTCCAAGAAGTAAGGTAGAGGACAGGATGGGAACATTATTGGTCGGTGGCAGGAAGTGATAACAGCCGATAAGATACCATAAGGAGCCTTAGAAAGGGAAGTTCAGCAACATCATAACGCGCGTCACAGCAGCGGTAGAACGTTGGTTCCAAGAAGTAAGGTAGAGGACAGGATGGGAACATTATTGGTCGGTGGCAGGAAGTGATAACAGCTGATAAGATACCATAAGGAGCCTTAGAAAGGAATGGTCACTAACACCATAGTGCGCGTCACAGCGACGGTAGAACGTTTTTTCAAGAAGTAATATATGGGGCAGGATAGGAACATTATTGGTGAGTAGCAGGACCTGATAACAGCCGATAAAGTACCATAGGGGGCCCGCTTCAGGAAGGCCTCAAAATTCAATGCAAGAGTCGGAGCAACAACGGGGAGCTGCATCTTTGCTATGCCTGCGACTGAACTTGACCACCGTGGTCCAAGAATTAATGGGCTAAACCTTAGTGAGCAGAGATGTTGCTATCCCTTAGGATGTAGTCGGAGTTGATCCGACCGCTAAACTCTCGGTAAAAGAATAAAATTGTTTGCCAGTGAGGAATGATAAGAGTCGCCAATAGACCGATATATGAAAGCTGCTCACGGAAGAATTAGGATGTTAGAACACTTCATGATTTCGATATTGTTACCATTGAACTCTTTCAACCGCTAAGTTGCCTCATTTCCAACGAATGGTGAGTGTTGTGATAAGCACCATACGTTGGCAAATGTTCATTAAAGAGGAGAATTATGATGAAATGGGCCGTGTTTTGAAGCATGGGAAAAAGGCGAAGTTTTAGGGGCCACCACAGAAATTCTGCCATTGTTGAGTACCATAATGAAATTCGTGCACCAGAGCGATTGCAAGACTTTGGTTCCAAAAAGTGATGTGGGGCTTGGAAAAGGGGCACTATTGTAAGTGACAAGAAGTGACACCTACTGAGGGGCAACGACCTATAGACATCGAGACGATAGAGAATTCATTGTCGAATTGCATATTGCAATACCAGTTTGGCTGACGCGCAATACTGCGCGCATGGTCAAACCTATGGTACTGATCACTGAGTGGGTTTCTCTGCTGAGCACAACACTTGGCCCAATCCCCTTGTTTCGGAATACGGCCCATTTCATCGTGTTTCTTGTTTTCTGCCCTTTTAATGAAGCATTTGCCACTTGACTGGGCCTTATCGACGGTTTTTGCGACAACACCATTCGTATGGAAACAATAGAGTAAAGCTTAGCGGTTTGAATGAGTTTCGGGGGTTAATAACAGACAGCAGACTGAAATGTCCTCATATCCTAGTACATACCTTAAGCAGCTTTTGGGACTTTTACTTTTTGTTGAAAATCGAGAGTTTAGCGGTCGAATCAATTCCGACTATATCGCTAAGGGATAGAAATATCTTGGCTCACTAAGCCTTTGCCCACAGTTTCTTTGGCCATGGTGATGTAACCATATACGGAATCCTTAAAGCCCTTGTCGGACACGACCCGAACTTATCTCCCACTACTAATGTTACCTATGCACCCCTGAATTACTTGCTGGAGGCAATTCTCCAGTGTGGCTACAACTGTGCTGTGAATTTTTGGGGCTATCTTATCAGCTGTTATCACGTCCTGCCACCCACCAATAATGCTCCCATCTTGCCCACTATCTTACTCCTTGAAGCCAAAGTCCTAGCGTCGCTGTGAAGCACGTTATAAAGTTGGTGACCCTTCGATTCTATGACTGCCTTATAGTATCTTTATCGCTCTTTAATCACATTCCTGCCACCCATCACCAATGTTCCCATCCTGCCCCCTATCTTACTACTTGGACCCAACGTCTCGTCGTTGCTGTAGCCCGCGCTATGCATTTGGTGACCCTCTCCTTCTAAGACCCCTGTGATATCTTATCAGCTCTTATCAGTTCCTGCCACCTACCATTTAGTGTTCCTGCCCGACCCCCTACATCACTTATCAGTTTGAGCGCTCTATCGCTCTTTTGAAGGAAGTTATGAATTTCCGGTCAAACACACATACAGACACACAAACATACATTCACACACACACACACACACCAACAGACAAACTTAGCGGATTATATATCCTACTATATATAATCCGCTAAGTTTGTCTGTTGGTGTGTGTGTGTGTGTGGAATGGTATGGGTGTCTGTATGTCGATGTTTTGGACCGGAAATTCCATAACTTCCTTCAGAGAGCGAAGAGCCTCTCCACAAGCGATAAGTAATGTAGGGGGTCGTGAGAACATATGTCGGCAGAGTATCAGTGTAAGAACCTAGGGCCTTGTGGGTCAGATAAACGCCGCCGCGCGGTAGCGGTTGAGGGTGCGACGGGGCGGATTTGTGAACGGTATACACGTGAAGATACCTTAAGGAGCCTTAGAAGGTGAGGGTCACCAAATTCACAACGCGCGTCACAGCAGCGGTAGAACGTTGATTCCAAGAAGTAAGGTAGAGGACAGCGAGGAACATTTATTGGTCGAGTGCCAGGGAGTTGATATACAGCCGAATAAGATACCTTAAGGAGCCTTTAGAAGGTGAGGGTCACCAAATTCACAACGCGCGTCACAGCAGCGGTAGAACGTTGGTTCCAAGAAGTAAGGTAGAGGACAGGATGGGAACATTATTGGTCGGTGGCAGGAAGTGATAACAGCCGATAAGATACCTTAAGGAGCCTTAGAAAGGGAAGTTCAGCAACATCATAACGCGCGTCACAGCAGCGGTAGAACGTTGGTTCCAAGAAGTAAGGTAGAGGACAGGATGGGAACATTATTGGTCGGTGGCAGGAAGTGATAACAGCTGATAAGATACCATAAGGAGCATTAGAAAGGAATGGTCACTAACACCATAGTGCGCGTCACAGCGAAGGTAGAACGTTGTTTTCAAGAAGTAATATATGGGGCAGGATAGGAACATTATTGGTGAGTAGCAGGACCTGATAACAGCCGATAAAGTATCCATAGGAGGCGCCGCTTGCAAGGAAGGCCCTCAAAATTCCAAATGCCAAGAGTTCGGAGCATACAACGGGGCACTGCCACTCTTTGCTGGTGCCTGCGCGACTGACTTGACCACCGTGACCAAAGAATTAGTGGGACTAAACCGTTAGTGAGTAAGAGATGTTGCACTATCCTTAGGATGTTAGTCGGAGTTGATCCGACCGCTAAACTCTCGGTAAAAGAATAAAATTGTTTGCCAGTGAGGAATGATAAGAGTCGCCAATAGACCGATATATGAAAGCTGCTCACGGAAGAATTAGGATGTTAGAACACTTCATGATTTCGATATTGTTCGAAACTCTTTCAACCGCTAATTTGCCTGATTTCCAACGAATGGTGAGTGTTGTGATAAGCATGATACGTTGGCAAATGTTCATTAAAGAGGAAAATTATGATGAAATGGGCCGTGTTTTGAAGCATGGGAAAAAGGCGAAGTTTTAGGGGCCACCACAGAAATTCTGCCATTGTTGAGTACCATAATGAAATTCGTGCACCAGAGCGATTGCAAGACTTTGGTTCCAAAAAGTGATGTGGGGCTTGGAAAAGGGGCACTATTGTAAGTGACAAGAAGTGATACCTACTGACAAGAGCTAATAAGAGGCATCAGATTAGAACAATGGGAATGACAAGGAGAATGGAGGAAAAGATATGAATTTAGAGCTAATAAAAGGATTCAGAACATAAAGCTCATTATGTCCTCTTTTTATACAGCCGCTAAAATCTTTTGGATCTGGACGAATGACTTATTCTCACCATGTATCAAATCTGATGGGTTAAAAAACAGAAAGACATCGGCAAAGTGATGATATGACCGGGAATGCTGATGTAGAAGTATGATAAGACATCATTGAATCTCAGCCAACATTTTCCAATCGCTTTAATTGCGCGCGGTGGATTCCAACAGCAAATTTTTCTCAGGTAGTTATCAACTGCTTTAAGCTTTAATGGGGCGGCAGGAACCAAGTGTCAACCAGCCCATATTGCTCAACATGCCTCGCAATCTGATTAAGCATCTTGCATCTTTTCAATGAGCCTTCCTTCAATAAGCCGTGATTACCCGAGAAATAAGCCGTGATTACCCGAGAAAGTTTGATTTATGTGGGGTGTGTAATCCGCGGTTAAATGCTGAAAGGTACTGTACCTCACAGGCACTGTTTGCTTTCTAACCACCTCTCTTCCGCACTGTTCACTTTTAGAGATTATTTTAGTGTTCAAAGCTTTTTAATGGCGTAAAAAAGGGTCACGTCCATACAGTGGGACCTTAAGAACTCGAGGTTTTCGGCAACTGCTCAATTCTTGCGTGGCCTGGGTTTTTGAACATTTCAAAGATCCGATGAGACGCCGTAAACGGTGATTCCCGAAAACCTCCAGCTGCGCAGAAGGAATCGGATCTTATGATCCTTTCAACGCCATCGCCGGGTGCCCCAATAGCAGCGAACCACGGGGGTCGGAACCTGAAAATTGACAAGTGAATTCCCTTTTTAGCGTAGTCTACCAAAAAAGACAATTACCATTTGTGCTGACACAAAAGGGGGGCATCGCGGACGCGTTCAGTCTCTTCCCTCACCAAGCAGGAATCTGCTCAGATACCTCACCTGCCGCCTCTATAGCCCTCATAGAGCCTTAGCTTCTTAAACGTTGCCATGATCAAGTGGTTACTTTACTTTCAGCATCACACCATTACAAAGAGCAATGGAGCAGCGCACGCGTACACGAAGGGGAAGACCCAGGATCTATTCCAGCGAAAGCGAGCGCCTCCAAATCAGAAGACAGCGTGAAACGCCGCAAGAAAGGGCCATCCGGCTTGAAACGGAGTCTGCGCGCCAGCAACAACGGCGAGAAAATGAGGATTGGGAAGAGCGGTCTTCTCCGGTTGCAGGCGAACGCCCATAGGCAACAGCAGAGGCGTCAGCATGAAAGTTCCGACGAACGAACTGCTCGACTCCAGGAAAATGCTCAGAGACTGCAGCAGAGGCGCCAGCATGAAAGCACTGCGGAACGAACTTCACGACAGCAACAAGACGCTCTAAGGCAGCAGCAGAGGCGTCATATTGAAAGCCATGCAGAGCGGTCTTTCCGGTTACACGAGAACGCACAGAGACAACAGCAGAGGCGCCAGCACGAAAGTTCTGAAGAGCGCATACTTAGACTTCAGGGAAATGCTCAGAGACTACGACAGAGGCGGCAGCATGAAAACCCCGAAGAGCGGTCTTCCCGATTACATGAGAACGCTCAAAGACTGCGGCAGAGGCGCCAGCATGAGAACCATGAAGAGCGCGCTCTCCGGTTGCAGGAAAACGCTGAAAGGCAACAGCAGAGACGAGACTCGGAAGACGCTGCTCAACGAGTTGTCAGGATGGGAAGAAATGCCGAACGACAGCGAAGGAGACGCGAGTTGGAAGGGACTGAGGAGCGAGTAGTTAGGCTGGAGAACAACAGTGAGCGGCAGAGAAGAAGGCGACAACTAGAAACGGCTGATGAACGTGGAATGAGGCTGCAACTGAACGCTCGAATCCAGCACAGAAGACGCGCATCTGGAAGTGCGGAAGAACGAGTAATCAGATCACAAGTGGAAGCCACGCGGCTATTGAGAAGGCGTGAATTGGAAAGTACCGAAGTTCGAGCTGCTCGGCTTCAAGAGGATGCTGAGAGACACAGGAGGCGTCGGAGTCTTGAAAATGAACATGACCGGTCTGCTAGATTACAGTCAATTGCTTCAGCTACACGTCGACGGCGAAGCACACATACTGAATCTATTGGAAGCGCTCTGCAAATGCGCCTAGCTGAAGCACATTACCTAGGGGAGCTCAATCAACGGTGTGCAGATTGCGGCGCATTGCATTTTCTTTCCGAGGTGAAGGTCAATCATCCGGGCAAATTTCAAGAGTGCTGCGATCTAGGACGGTGCACCATGAATTTTTTTGCGAACTTCCCCGAAGAGCTGCGTCGGCTTTTCGTCCGTGAACCCGGACAGACAGAAGAGTTACAGCGTCGTCAGAGAAACTTTCTCGAGAACATAAGAAGCTTTAACTCTGCTCTGGCTATGGCCTCGATGGGCGCGCAAGTCGAAACCCCTCAGGGCCGTGGGCCTTATTGTTATAGGATTCATGGCCAGATTTACCACAGGCTAGGACCTCTTCATCCGAGAGAAGGAGAGCCACGTCAATACGGCCAAATATACATCTTGGACACGGAACTAGCTGCCAGCAGCGTTTGGGAGTCGCAATGAATGCCGAGTGTGACCCTGACCTTATGCGTTTCCTCAGTGGTCTACTATCCAGCGTCAATGTTATGCCCGATCTTTCAAAATGATGCACGAGGTGGAGCAAGCGGAACTTGCAATGGCAGCCCGCGAGAACCGTGCTCCACTTAGCATCCGCATGGTTTTCGAAGAGAGCTCCGAAAGAGGATTAGCGCGGAGGCAATACGATCTTCCAACGGCAAATGAAGTTGCAGTGGTCTACGTTGGTGAAGACAACGATGTCCCTGCCCACAGGAGTCTTGCAGTCCATCTGCGGAGCGAGTCGGGCGAGCAGCTCATCAATATCCGTGACATTGATAAGATCTGTGACCCTCTGACGTACCCGCTCCTATTTCCGACTGGCGAAGGTGGTTGGGAGCCCAGTCTGAGGAATACAGCTGGCACTCGGATCACCCAAAAGGACTACTACGCATATTTGTTCTCAGTTCGTGACGCCTTCAACCCGATTCTGCATGCAGGGAAGCTGTGTCAGCAATTTGCGGTTGATGCATACGTGAAAATTGAACAAAACCGTCTCAATTTTCAACGAAGAAACCAGCTATCGCTGCGGCGTGACTCCTATACAGGATTGCAGGATTATTTGGCGAGAGATGATATATCCGGACCGCCTGGGAACCGAGTCGTATTGTCATCATCGCATCTGGGTAGTCCGCGTGCAATGCAGCAGGCCTATCAGGACGCTATGGCGATTGTGGCACGCTACGGAAAGCCCACCTATTTTCTAACGATGACATGTAACCCGCAGTGGAAGGAGATACGGGAAAACCTCTTCCAAGGCCAGACGCCATCAGATCGTCCTGATTTGGTGGCGCGTGTGTTTCACGCAAAACTGCAAGAGCTATGTGACGATCTTTTTAAGAAACATGTCCTGGGAGAGGTGGAAGCATATGTACACGTCATCGAATTCCAAAAGCGTGGATTACCGCACTGCCATATGCTTCTTATTATGAAAGAAGGTTGGAAGGTGTACACGGCCGAAGACGTTGATAAAGCCATCTGCGCGGAGATCCCCAAGCAGAGAAACCGAACCTGAGCTTTATTCTGCGATAACATCGCATATGATCCATCGGCAATGTGGACCTATGGATCCACGTTCACCGTGCATGCGTGGCGGCTCATGTTCCAAAAAATTTCCCAAGCAACTTCGTGATAGGACCTCTGTGGATGTTGACGGTTACCCTAACTTATCGACGGCGTAACCTTGCACCTACTGAAATCAATGGGATTCCTTACAGTGATGAGTGGGTGGTTCCAACGAACCCTTACCTTCTTCTAAAGTATGATTGCCATGTTAACGTTGAAATTTGCGGCACGATTTCTGCTGTCAAGTACCTTTATAAGTATATATATATAAGGGTCCCGATCGTGCGCGTATCAGCATTGAAAGTGAAGGAAACGTGGACGCAAATGAGAACGTCGATGAAATCAAACAACATCTCAATACCCGCTACGTATGCGCTCCACAGAGCATCTATCGAATTTTCGGTTACAACATGCAGGACAGGTCGCACACTGTGTACAGGTTAGCTGTACACCTGCCCGGATTTCAAACAGTTCACTTTGTTCACGGTCGAGAGCAACAATATCTTGAGCAGGCACAGCGATCTTTTACAACCCTGACAGCATTTTTTGAGCTGAACAGGCGGTGTGAGCAGATTTTCGAAAGCGGTTCGTCTACCGATTTCGCCGTCGATGCTCGGAATCTCTATTACTATCAGCTACCAGAACATTTCACCTTTGACGCTCGACGTGGATGGATGCCGAGGAGGCGTGGAGGAAAACAAATCGGTAGGATGTTCACAGTCTCACCTTTAGAGACAGAGCGATATTGCCTGCGAATACTCCTGCTCAACTGTAAAGGGAAAACATCCTTCGTTGACATGCGAACAATCGACGGCAGAACCTACGAGTCTTTCGCTGATGCAGCGAAAGCTGCTGGGTTCTTGGACGATGATAGGTACTTCCGGCAGAGTTTGCAAGGAAGCAGCTCATTACCAGTCTGCAGCAACGATGAGGAGTTTTTTGCCTGTCTCCTGTGCTTTTGTGAAGGTACTACAGGCGCAAGATTTGTGGGATGAGTTTGCTGATATGATGTCGGATGATTACATCCGACAGGGATTTGATCCACAGCATGCTGTCGCTTTTGCGTATTTTGACGTACTTGATCGTGTTGCTATGATGGGCAGGGATTTGAGGCAGATCGTAACCCCGCCCACCGCGGAACGTCCAACGGCGCCCACAATGTCGGTCGATTATAGAACTTATGAGAGAATCGGGTTGAGTCAGTACGAAACACTCAACACTAAACAGAAGGAAGCTGCTGATGATATTCTTGGTGCGCTGGAAAGATCTCAGAACAGATACATCTTCATTGATGGTCCTGGCGGCAGTGGCAAGACGTATTTATACAGCACCATTTATAACATTGCTGTTGGGATGAGGCGGAAAGCGCTATGTGTGGCTTGGACCGGCATAGCAGCTAACCTGCTCCCAGGCGGAAGAACTGTGAACTCAGTTTTCAAATTAAATATCGGTGACGGAAACCGAACTTCTTCAATGAGAAGACAACAACGAGAAGCTGAACAGCTTATGGAGACGGATATGATAATATGGGATGAAATCTCTATGGCTCCGAAGGCAGCTCTCGAAGCGGTTGATGCTCTTTTGAGAGATGTGATGCAGGTAGACGCACCCTTTGGAGGTAAAGTCATGGTGATTGGCGGAGACTTCCGGCAGATCCTACCTGTTGTTGAACACGGTCCAGAGAGAGGACATTGTCGAGTCCTGTGTTCTGAAATCTTCTCTATGGCCGTTATTCTCCGTCCACACGCTTGAAGTGAACATGAGAGCGCAGGAAGCAGGCAGCGATTGGAGAGAACGCCTTATACAAATTGGCAATGGAGAGGCGAATGACGAAGATGGACGCATAGCAATCCCACAAGACATGATGTGTACGACGGATATTGTTACTGAAATCTTTGGTGATACTATCGACCCGTCAACTACTTCTAATCTTTGCGACAATGCTATACTGGCACCGAAGAATGTGCACGTTCACCGCTTGAACGACGACGCTCTTCAACGTCTCAGCATCAGCGCACCAGAAGATGAGCGTATTTACAAGAGCGTTGATGAAGCCATTTATCCGGAGGGGCAGCCACGACAGCTGTTTCAGTTGGAGTACTTGAATTCCCTCACTCCAACAGGCATGCCCCCACATGAGCTACATTTGAAAAAAGGGGCAATAGTAATGCTGCTAAGAAACTTGGACGTAGAAAACGGACTATGCAACGGAACACGTCTCAAGGTTGAAACACTCGGACGCTTTACATTAGCTTGCAGATTTATTTGTGGTGAACGAAGGAACCAGTTAGCTATAATTCCGAGAATAGACAACTATTGGGACCAAAAAGCTCCTTTCAAGCTTCGTCGTCGACAGTTCCCAGTGCGCATAGCTTTTGCGATGACCATAAATAAAGCTCAGGGGCAATCATTCAACAAAGTTGGCGTGTTTCTACCAGAAGACGTTTTTTCCCACGGTCAACTCTACGTTGCACTCTCTCGCGCGAAAACACCTGATGGAATCAAAGTACACTCTACTTCGAATTGCTTGAAAAATATAGTCTACGATGAAGTCCTGCTGAGATGATTGCAGCTTTCCGAGAGGTGAGACAAAAGGACGAAGTTGAAGTAGTATCTTTATTTTTGTCATGTTACAAGACAGCTATCATCCATGAAAAACCACCTCTAAATCGCTTTCAAATTCAGCAGTAAGAAAATGGCAATTTATCTCGATACTAGAATTTCTCCCTTGCGAAATAATTGACAGTGAAAATGGTAGGTCAGCTTCCTCTGAAGATTCCATAGTTAACTACAACGATGATGAATGATCCCATTTTAAAGGAGTCTGGAAGAAAGGATCACAACTACAAAATCGAATGCATGTCCGATTGTAATCTTTCGCAAGGGAAATACGCTCATTGGTTCCCGTTCTATCCGTTGGAGTTTTTCAGCTCCCACTTTCACTTACTCTTTACTTTGAAATTTTCGCGGTTCTCAATAAATTTCTATTCAGTAGTTGGAAAGCTCAGACCCTCCTATACTACTTAATGTTTTGTGCACTAAAATGACTTGACAAGACTCAAACACAGCCTCACTGTTGAAAAACTTGGTGACCGAGACCACAA
>MU961951.1:813-18500 GCA_036418165.1 Cooperia oncophora | reverse complement strand
GGGGGGTCGTATTAGGTCCGAGAAAAATTTTTTGGTAGTTGATTTCTCTTGTTTCACGGACGGCTATAAAGGGAGGGGAGGTCGTATTTGGCCGTTGTTGAGAGAGGGACTGCCAAAGATCTATACAACTACTATTTCCGATAGTTGAAAATGATAGTTAAATCCTGACGACCTCCCCCCGCCTCGACAGCAAAATTTTGGGGAAAAACCAGAAGGAAATTTCGGAAAAACTGGCAGGTCAGGGAAAATCTGAGAACCTGTTTTACAGTGGGTACATACCCCTCCCATTTCCCACCGCTCGACGGAAAATGCTCGGCCGAAAAACTGGAAATCCTTCGGGGAAAAAATGGAAAAAGTGGTAGGAAGTTGGGAAAATCTAGGAAAGTGGTAGGTAGCATGGGGAGGGGGTCGTATTTGAGGATAGAATTAGGGGGGTCGTATTTTTCAGGAAATGATCACAACGCGATGGCGTGCCCTGGTTGTCAAATCACCTAACACTACCATCGAAACAACCCACTATATACTACAGCTCTTGAGCAAAAGAACTTCTGACGCACCTAGTGATGCGAACATTTCTTGAAGATCCGCCTGATCGATAAATCCGTCCCTATTCTGGTCAATCATGTTGAATGCCTCCTTGAACTCCTGAAAACAGAGTATTTCAGAACACTTATAGAGGGTGAAGCCTGAACACAGTAAAGATGAAATCTTCAGCCTGACTCACTTGGAATCTGCGCTTGGTCAAACATAGCAAAGACATTGGAAGTGGCACGTTGGGGTCGTTGACGACGATTCACCGTCTTTCGGGAGGCCATTTTTGCCTTTTACCTGGAAATATTAACTTTCTAAATGAGTGTAAAAACAAAATTATACGATACGCCATGTGACTGGTGAAAAAACCGATTTTATTGAGTTTGAGAATTGTTTACAGTAGAATAGAAATATCAAATTAGTTCGCTTTGAGACATGCTTCTCTACTTTCAAGGGCAGCCCCTTTAAATTTACTCGTTGGTAGGGCAGTGCGCATGTATTGCTCCTGAGAATGAGGATGACGACATTGGATAGGTACGGCCACACTGGAAAGGACGCAGCACTATACTAAGACAACGTTCAGACTTCGCGATCGCGCGATCCAGTGCGCGCGATCCATTTTGCGCGATCGCGAACTCTGAACGCGCTCTAAACCACTCATTGGGCAGTCTTCTTGAATCAATGAATTCAAATTTCAACCCCATTCACTGAAAGTAGACCGCACCGCACAAAAATGGAGCAGTTGTATTGTGGCTCCCGTACCGGATTCAGAAAAAGAACTTAAGGGAAAGAACATGTTCCAGTGTACAAAAACAAGTTTCACATGGAAAGTCACTAGCTCCCACCTTTAAAGCTAATCTGTAGAAAGGGCCAAGCTTACATACGATAAGCCTATCCACGATATCCACCCTCCTCAATTTCTATGGTGGACCGGGAGAGGCAGACACTTTCGTAAACTATCAAAGCATATGTCGCACGGAGTGATAAGGCACATGGAAGCTGCTGGCTAAAACACTACTGCTGTTCTTCTGTGGGCGAGATAAGTCAGTACAACTGTTTTCATGGTCAGGAGACGAGGTGGGCGTGTACTATCGCGGTCGAGTGCAAAACCGCCTATGTTAGCGTCAGGCTGAACCCAGCTGCGCGATTTTCAGGGTTTGCTCACTCGCATGCAGTACTGAGGGCCACTCCTGATACTAGAAGAACGAGCGTCCATTTGTTTGGAAGAACATCGCTATGTTCAGGGTGTTCACTTACCCAATCACTCACCATACGAAGCGACTCTCCCTCTGGAACAGGTGAGTGGGTAAGTGAACACCCTGAACAACGCTCTATGAGCGCAAAACCAGTGGGGAAATAACGCATACAACCGTTGTGTTACCGGGGAGGAGATGTGCACTCCTGTCCCCCCCCCCCCCGGTAACACGGTTTTATACGGTATTTCCCGACTTCCAACTTCAAAAATAAGCTCACTTCTGAGCCTATCAATGTTTGGCTGTCAATACTGTTACAACACCATTTGCACCTATCACCATGGTAGTAATGTAAGATTTGTGACCCCTTCTTCATGATTTTCCTGAAGTTTTTGACATTCCCCCCTCCCAGACCCACTAAGCTCCTCATAAAAGTGATGTACAGGAAGGTTCCAGGCTCATAATTCCCCAACCCCTACTGCGTAACCCTTAAGCTGAGAATGGTCTTTCTCACAGTCTTTACCTGATACCGGCTTTCATTCCATAAGCAAGAGAAAAGGCACCTTTCAGCTAAAATCAATGCAAATAGCTTAGCAAATAGAGCAGCCAATGAAGTTATTGCCCTTTTGCAAGAAAACGTTGTGAAAGGATATTACTAACAAGTAGTTAGCACTGGGCTTGCTTTTAATCATCTGTTCTCGAAGAAAAGTTCATCTATTCAGCAGTGAAAACGTGATAACAGCTGTACGAAGCATGTGAATACATAACGATGAACGAAAGAAAAATGTATGTGAACGTTGTAAAGGTGAAAGAACACTGTGAATATACACAAAACAAGTGTGGTTTTCCCGCAACAATCTGTTTCTCGGAGCAAATGGCATTTCAAAGAAAAGGTGAAAATCACGCTAAAACCTATCTAAACAGCGGCCACATTTCTGAAGAATTATCGGGAGCCTTAATGCAAGGTAAGACCACATGCAGAAGTGTTATCGACGTAAAGAGCCTGCAGAATAGATTCAGATCATCATCACACATCGCCGCTGCAATCTTCTTTGTCCTTCGATGACACAGAATTCACATCGATCGATCGACGTTTAGTAAAGGACGGTATGATTACCGTACTCAATTGGCTATGGAGCGCGAAATTATTCCATGCCATAAATGGGCCGGCATAGTTATGTTGCGCTTATGCAGGCAGTGTAAAGTACATTATAAAGTACATTCTCATATTATAAATTGATGCCAGCATTATGCTTAGAAAGCAGCAACAAGGAACAAAACCGGAACCTTCTACTACTTATTCCAACTTCAGGAACGGTAAGCAACTTTGGAGTGAATGTCGGTCACAATGAAAGAAACATTAGGAGAGTTTCCAGCTATTTATTGGCGCTCTACATTGTTTAGCGCTGAGGAACAGTCCAGAATAAAAGCTGACTGTTCATTCGTATGCGTCATAGAATGCAAACGCTCGCGCCCACACTCGTGACTGTACGATGAGTCGGGGCTCAACAATCACCTATGGCCTTCTGAAGAATGCGACTTTTGAGAACTGACAAAGCTGTTTGCTAGATAGGCAGAGCACATCGTTGTGACGAATCCCCAACAGGAGGGGTCGTATTTGGCCGCCAGGAGAGGGGGTCGTATTTGGGCTGAGAAAAATTTATTTTGATAGTTGATTTTTCTCGCTTCACGGACGTTGTAAAAGGGGGGGGGGTCGTACTTGCTCATTGTTGGGAGGAGGGTCGTATTTACTTTCTGGCCTTTTAGGAGTAGTTGATCTTTTCGCTTGATTTTCCTGTTTCTTGGCGACTATGCGATACCATAATACGCCCCCCCCCCCGCCCGCCTCGACGGCGTCGATTTCGAATGCAGGGAGGGACCGATGGTCCGGAGGGATAGGGTCCACGTCCAAAAAAAGGGCGGGCGGGGGTCGTTACGAACTCGACCAAAATCCCCATCCAATGATGTGCCCTGTAGATAGGTCAATACAAAGGAAACTCGATAAACCATTGGGATAGTGGATGTCGGAAAACAAAAGTATACTCTCCATTCACATATTCACCATCGTTCCCGTTTCCTTTTTTTCTTTATCCCCACACTACCTTTAACAACTCTAATACATTCCCATAGAGCACAGAGACGAAGTTTATGAAGACTCCACTTTCATATTACGGTATTACAAATTCTGTCTGCAATCTCTAAATAACACCCTATTTTACGACACATTGTGCTGCGGTGTGCATATTATTATTTTTTTAAATATTGTGCTGTTTTCTGATTTTTGATTTCTAGACTAGAGCAAGGCGTTTTGCAACATTTTCTTGGTGCGCTTTCAGAGAAATTCCTACTTCAGGTATCCACTGTCCATGTTTGACGGAGAAGCGTAGCTGTGTGTGGACCTGTTTTTTGAACACATATAGGTAAGTTCGAGTGCCTTGCAGTTATTTTTTGGAGTTACTGTAGTGAATCGTGGCAGAAGTAGTATGTCCACCTCGAAGTTCCTTTCCACTTCTACTCCTCCGAGAATTTCAACCTGATTCCCATGTTTTCCATCGCGCCTCTCCCCAACTTTCTTCTAATGAAAGAAAATGGCAGAACTTGAGTGACGAAACTCGGTTGATGCTTTGCGCACAAAGCACCCACCTTTAGGGTAGTGACGTGCCTCCTTCTCCTCTTCTTTTCGGCTAAAACGCCTCTTCTCCGTCTTTTTTCGGCTAAACCAGTCCTGGAGGGCGTCACCTCATTTTGCTTTTGATTTCAGAATCATAGTGGCTTTTGGATGGGTCATACTCCATGCAATGGCTCGTGGGGGCGAGACGATGTACAATTCAGTATTCTTATCCTCTCAGACGACTATCGGTACCACTTAGCTAGCTATGAAGGCAAGGATGCCGAGTGTAGTAGGCTCGGGGTTAGGGCGGTGCAGGTCTCTAACTTCCAGGCTATGGCTCGTTCTTAGCCCGTATCGGTTCGATCATCACCTTCTCCTCTTTGCTTTTTACTGCTATAAGAACAATTGCTTTTCTCAGTATCGCAGTCGTAAATTCCGACTCTAATTGGCTAGCCTTTGCGCATTTGTCGGGATAATCGACTCCCAGTTCCTAGCTAGCATTAAGATAACGACGAGCGTACTTAGTTGGTGTAGTATGATGAAGCCCATAGACTGGAAATACAGTCGTTTTCACTGCATCAGGTGCAGGGAGGGGTTTCGCGCGGCTACAGTCTGTTCGTCATCCAATTTCATATTGTCGTCGGCAGGCAAGCGACAGCGCATTGGTGGGGAAAAGGGCGCGTTGCCATCAAATCTAGCCTTCTGGCGCACTCCACCAGACTGGCAGCAAAAAACTACGACTACTTTCTCACCTTGAACTGGATGGACACTTCCATTTATTCAGATCATTCCAGAGTAAAATGGCAATCCTTTCGACGCTCCAGTCAAGGAAATCCTTGCCTCTCGATGAAAAATGGCTCCTTGTGCCAGCCTTCCTGAAGGTACTGGCCTTTGATGAACTTGTGAAATTTAGGAGAGTTCGTTCATATTGTTTCCACAAGCGTTCCGCGGTCTCTGTAAAAGGCTAGCACATCGTAAGCTTTGACTACTTTAGGTGTAACGAAGAAATCACAGACGATAATGTCGGCTAACAAAGGAGCACCAGTTGATGCCAATCCGAATTTCTATCTCAAAGTTATGCCGTCTTTCTTTTGCTTTTTGAATTCTCTTTACTCATTTACTCAGGATTACTGTACTGAACACAAGCGTGGACTATTGCAGGTACCTTGATATCGGGTAAGGCGAAGCCCTCGAATGTGAGGCTATAGGAGTTTGATTTTTCACTGCAAGCTTTGAGATGGTTGATTTCATGTATCTCTTTCTAGATTCACGACAAGATCACACCGCAAGAATGTAGACTGAGGGACATGACATATGCTGCTCCGATTAATGTCGACGTCGAGTACACTCGTGGTAATCAAAGGGTTATCAAGCGCGATCTGACAATTGGACGTATGCCAATAATGCTCAGATCCAGCAAATGTATTCTTAAAGACTTGGTGAGCATCCGTTGCGTTTTCACCCATTTTGGGACCCTATTGAGATGAATGATTGAGTCCCTCATATAGTATGCACCTCTTCTAGAGAGGCCCAACTTTTTCAGAAGGACGGTCGTATTCGCTGAAGTGAAGGGACGCGTCGGTAAGGCTGGGTTGGCGCGTCGCCAGACCCATCAAAAACTGGTGAAGATCCCGCGTTCTCTACCAGTTTTTGAAGGGGTAAGCGATAACAACTGATTGAAAACAACTGATACGAACGAAACCGTACAGTCTTGTCGCCTGGCGAAAAAAAATGGCTGCGCGCCAAACCTATCCCCTCTTTGACACGCCCCATCATCCGCAGCGAATAAAATCTTAAATCATTTTAGCGTTGACTTTTTGCGAGCGGATCGGGTTTATTGACATGGACTTAACCATCATGACATATTCAGGCCGAGGAAGAGTTAGCACGTGTACAGGAATGCCCGTACGATCCGGGAGGTTATTTTATCGTCAAGGGATCAGAGAAAGTCATTCTCATCCAAGAGCAGCTGTCGAAAAACAGAATAATGATAGGACGGAATTCGAACAAAGATCTTCAATGTGAAGTTGGTCATTTGAAATTCGAAAGTTTTGCGTTTTTTGGAAGTTGGCATGTTACGAAAATTGACACTACTTACCCTCTTCCGAGCAATCTTTTGAAATTTGAAGTTGATTCCTCTTGAAACGTGACTGTGGGTAGATTTGGTCCAGAAATTTGTCACCGAGTTAGTTCACTGAAATGTCACACTTGTTTAAGGTGCCAGGCGATTGTTTTTATAATACAGTAATGTGAGTAAGTCAAGGCGGCGGACAGGGGATAAATTCGTGGCCAAATCTAAAGCTACATGCAATTTCGCAGAGAAATCCTTATTTAAAAAGCGCTACAGTGATGGAAAACAGTACTCGACAACTTCAATACGTGACGAGTATGACTGTAAATCTGATACTAACGTTGCATCATATAGGTTCTTTCATCTACTGCTGAGAAAAAGAGTAAAACCTACGTGATTGCTCGCCGAAACAGATATTGGTTACGTCATAATCAGCTAAACGACGATATCCCGGTAGCGATTGTGTTCAAGGTAAACTTATAAGTTTGATGGTTATCTTTTTTGCGTACTGTTAAGTCTTGGACATTTCAGGCTATGGGCGTGGAATCTGACTATAATATTATTAGTGCCATTGGTCTGGAGGAGAAGTAAGTTGAATTTGGCACTATTCACCATTTGGGGCCCCATTACATTGATCCTCTTTCTTTTGGTTGGCATTAGCTGCTTGTTGGTCTAGCAACAGAGCGGTGGGTACCGATCAGGTTCGAATTTTTTATTTCTAACGGGTGCAGTTTATTTTTTTGTATTTTTAAAATAGTTTTTTTTTTTTGGAATTTACATATTTTCAAAGAATTGTTTATGGGAAGTTATCGCCCATCGTTTCCAGACCGGCAGGATATGGTGTCTTGTACAGTGGGTCAATTATAAATTATATTCCAGCCCAATATACCACCCGGAAGAAATTTCTAGCTAAATGTAGCTTGTGGACTGAAGCTAGTTCAACAGTCCTCTCTGGGGTGCTGCACGCCATCTACTTCCACACATAATCGTAGTGACTGGTTGCGACATGGTCCATACAATCACTTGCGGAGTCCACTCAATGTAGAAGCCACCGTTTTATCCTTCTAACCAAATCCGGTACCAATTTGCACCGCTCAGAGGGCAGAGGGCTCGGTAGGCCCGGGCTGGTGTCGCTATGAGACTCAATCCCCGAACGGTTCATTGCCACTGCAGTAGCTCCGCTCAGCCTGTGGAATAGTTTCTGAAAATGAAGCCCTGGACCTGATTTTCGAGGGGTTTGGCCAGAAATGTAAGTAGCGTTTGTGATTGCTTTAATGCTGGCATTTTCTTTTGACAGGTATGTTACGGCTTTTTCTGCTTCTTTGGACGAATGTGCTTCTAACCACATTTACACTCAACAGCAGGCGATCAACTATATAACTTCAAAGGTAGTAACTTCCACACTCATTCTTTCTCAGATGGAAGGAAAAGGTTCTATATTTTTCTTAGATCAAAGTCCGCAAGTTTGGGAGTCCATATGGTGGTGGGAGTACGGCGTCTGCTGGTATTCCACTTCCTAAAGAGCATGAGGCAGTTGATTTCCTTTCAAGGTAAGGTAATCAATAACTCCCTTTTCAATCATGAATTCAGTATGTCTTCTTCAGCTCTATGATCTGTCATATTCCTTGCCACGACGGTAATTTCAAAATGAAGGCGATATTCTTGGGTCTGATGACGCGAAGGTATGTAATTTTCTCGTTGTACTGCTGTGAGCTTTGTACCACCCTACTTTTTCAGGTTGATTCAAGCCGAGTTGGGTGAATGCGATCTGGATGATCGCGATTTTTACGGAAATAAGCGTCTCGAATTGGCTGGGTCTTTGTTATCACTACTGTTCGAAGACGTTTTGAAACGCTTCAACACCGAGCTGAAAAGAGTAGCAGACAACTCATTAGGGAAAACCTTGGCTGCTCCACTTGATATAGTGAAACATATGCGTCAGGTCTGTCTTTCATCTTTGTATGGCCGCGTTCATACTTTTCGAATTTGAAAAATCCGCGATTACGGATTACCGGCTGCTAATGGTCGGTTGGACTCAGGATAACTGACAATCGCGAACCTCCTTCCTCCTTGCTTTTTTACTCCTACTTTCTTTTCCTTGCTTCCTTTTCTATTCCCTCTTCCTTATTTACTTCCTTCAAATGCTTGGCTAGAAGATGCGATGACAAAATACTCGTGGACCGTCGCAGCGAGAGAACGTCCGCTTGGCAAAAGCCCTGTAACCATACTGACTAGATGGGATTTTGCTTATTCCGCCAACCATTAGCTTGTGGATTCTCCGAAAGTGCTAGTGAGCAGCGTGAATAGATTCAAATCTGAGCCTTTGTCGCCTGCTTTTTGAAACCGCGGATCCATATTATTCGCAAAATATGAAGGTGTCCCAATAATAGTCACTATCAAAAGTTGATAAATTTATTCAAGGATCTCATAACACACGCGATATCAAAAAAAAAAGAAAAAAATAATGCCCTATTCCACAGTGAACTGGATGAATTCAAGCGGTTCCCGAATGGAGCCGCCATGGGAACCCCAGGTAGGTATTCGGACGATAACATGGTATACCTTTGTCGTCCATTAGGCTGCGTTTATACTTTGCGGCAGCGTAGCGTAGCGCTTCCAGCGTACGCCAGCGGCAGTGCCGGGGAGAGGATGGATATCGATCTAGCGTTCCCAGCGTCACCAGCGTAACGCTAGCGTACGCCAGCGTTTCTCCAGCGTTTCACCAGCGTTTTACTGGCGCTGCGCGGCAGGGAGTAGAGAATATGTGGCCGTTAAGAGACGCGCAAAAATCAAATATTGGGTTGGCACATAAGTACTTTCGTTTTTTTTCAACCGGAAATTTCGTTCCAAAGATGAAATGTTTTGCTAGCAAGCTTGATATCATCTGATAGGAAACTTCACGTAGTTTTAGAATATCAAAACGGCTTTGGTTGAGGGAATAATTTTTGTGGATTTTTTAGTCGTTGAAGTTGAAAGCGAAGTCGGCGAAAATTAGCACCTTCGACAACTGCCTCTATTTACGTATAGTCGAAGTGCTAAAATCGCTTAAGCTGCTCCATACATTTGGAAAAGGTCGAGCTAGAAGTTCCAGCAAGGGAATCTCACTAGGACGCTTTGGAACGAATTTCAAGAATTTTGAAGTTACCAACCTTCACCTCGCCGATATTGGGCAGCTCACGTCTGTTCCACCTGAAATTTTATGCTAATATTTGAATGTTTCGCTGATATGTTTTGCATGTTCTGATAGCAAATTTCGTGCTCTATAACACTGCTATAGAAATCTGTTCTCCAGAGGTGTTTGCTTTCTGTTAAGTTCAGGTTATCATTACGGAACGCGAAGTCGTTGAGAACTAGCGTTCCCGTTCTCCACGAATTTTATGCTAACATTTGAATGTTTCGCTAATGTGTTCTATATTTTCTGATAGCCAATTTCGTGCTCTTAACAACAGTGTTTCCGTTTTATTTTGGAAATCCGTTGATGAACCTTGTTTTTCAGGTGGATAATATGGAATGTCAGGTCGATAAGCATCAGCACTTCAGACATCTCCCCTTTTCGCATTCAGCAGAGGTATCAGAGCTGCTGATGCTGCTCGGGAAATTCGCGAAGTGTACGGAGAATGATGGGCGCCCTCTCTCTCAAAACAGCCCAAAATTGGTTCAGACGCTTCAAGAATGGTACTGATACCTCTGTTGAATGCGAAAAGGAGGAGATGTCTGAAGTGCTGATGCTTATCGACCTGACATTCCATATTATCCACCTGAAAAACAAGTTCATCAAACGGATTTTTAAAATAATTGCAAACAGTGTTATAGAGCACGAAATTGGCTATCAGAACATATAGAACACATTAGCGAAACATTCAAATGTTAGCATAAAATTCGTGGAGAACGGGAACGCTAGTTCTCAACGACTTCGCGTTCCGTAATGATAACCTGAACTTAACAGAAAGCAAACACATCTGGAGAGCAGATTTTCATACAGCAAGTATTATAGAGCACAAAATTTGCTATCAGAACATGCAAAACATATCAGCGAAACATTCAAATATTAGCATAAAATTTCAGGTGGAACAGACGTGAGCTGCCCAATATCGGCGAGGTGAAGGTTGGTAACTTCAAAATTCTTGAAATTTCGTCTCCAAAGCGTGGGCTAGTGTGAGGTTGTATTCCTTTGTGGGAAGCTTGTGAGCTGATGCTGTCCGAGATGTGATGGAGCAGCGTGTTAGAGGCGATTAGCACCTGACGGTATACGTGAATAGAGGCGATTGTTCCGAAGTTGCTAATTTTCGGCCGACTTGCGTCCTTGAATCGTTTTCACGCATCTAGAGGAATATATTCCACGAAGAAATTTATTCCTCGAACCGAAGTCCCGATTTCGGATTTCTAAAACTACGTTGTGGAGTTTCCGACCGATAGTGGATGATATCAAGCTTGCTAGCAAAACATTTCATCTTTGGAACGAAATTTCCGGTTGAAAAAAAACGAAAGTACTTATGTGCCAACCCAATATTTGAGAGACCTTGCAGAGACTTATGCTCTGGGCCGTCAGAGACGCACAATCGATGTGTATTGTAGAGATATGTTGGCGTCGGCAGGGACGCGCAATTCGATGGCGTATGTACTAGAATAGTGTGTCGTCAGAGACGCGCAATCGATGTGTATAGTAGAGGAATGAGGGTGAGTGAGAGACGCGCAATCGATGTATTTTGTACCCTCCAGCTCTCCCATAGTCTCTACTCCCCTGCCGCTGCAAACGCTAGCAAAACGCTGGTGAAACGCTGGCTTCCAGCGTACGCTAGGGGGGGGGGTTGTCGGGGGTTAGTCCGTTGTGTGCTGTGACGCGCGGAACGCCAGATTCGGAGGTATGCGAGTCCTCCCTACCGGCACTGCCGGCTGGCGTACGCTGGTAAGCGCTAAGTATACGGTGCGCTACGCTGCCGGCAAAGTATAAACAACAGCATTACATTTATAATTGATTAGTCCAGGCAGAACCTTAGGAAGCTGCAAAATTTCCAGGTGCTAAGTCGGTTGTCGTATATCTCAGCTCTGGGAATGATGACAAGGATCAACTCTACTTTCGAAAAGACTCGTAAAGTAAGTAGATGTTTACTGCGTTCTTTTATACATCTCATGGTCGGTTTGGTGCTCCTGGCGAGATTCAACGGCAGAGGTAACCGAGTGGTTAAGAATGTAAGCTCACGTCTGCCCCCCTCCTAAGTGCCTTTAGTTGGAAGCTAAAACCGTACCTTACAAAAATTGTATCGCGAGACCCAGGTTGACCAGTACGCTGAATGAGAGACCAGCACAGCAAGGATTGATGGAAGTTGTAAAAGTATTGAAGAAATGGCAGTGTCCAGCAAAAACAGCGGGTTACGCGACCAGTGTGAGGTTAACACCGCGATGAAGAAGAAAAATATCTCAAGGGAACTCGACTCGTTCTGCTAATCTGAGCGGCTTGAAGTAAGGAAAAGTCTAAGCGCGGGTACAGGGCAGAATCAGAATCTCTTGTAGAATTGGGTCTTGGAAATGTCTCTACTTCGAAATGCGCGACGGTGTTAGCGCGTGTCATCAACAAAAAATTTTAAATTATTATTGAAAGTGATTCGCTCAAGCTTTCTTTCGTTAAATGTACGTTGGTTGTAGGTCTCTGGCCCACGATCACTGCAACCCTCTCAGTGGGGAATGTTGTGTCCAAGTGATACACCGGAAGGAGAAGCTTGCGGTTTAGTGAAAAATTTAGCGCTCATCTCTCACATAACAACAGATTCAGACGAGAGGGTAGGTTACGTTTTCATAACAAAATATTCGTCTGTGGGCTGCGGAATGAATGCTTACGTTTTAGCCTGTGCTTCGGCTGCTTTTCAACTCCGGAGTGGAAGATCTTCAGAATATGCACTTTTCTCATATCAATAATCCGTAAGTTGAGAAGCTCATTCACGAAAGTTGTTGAAAGTGCTCTACAAAACAATTTTCAGCAACTACCATCAAGTATTTCTCAACGGTTTGCTAGTCGGCACCACTGTTGATCCCGCTCGTGTCGTGCGTGCGGTGAGAACGGTGAGGAGGTAAGCTAATCTCTTCGTACATTTCCTGCATTTTTCATCGATTTCTTGTTTCCTGTTTCTGTATCACCTTTTCTTCTTTTCGCATATGTTATGGGGTCTCACAAATCTTATCCTCAGCGTTCCAAATGGCTAGCGAGGCGTAGCGGTTACTAGGTTGACAAATTTTAACTTAGATTTCCTCGGCTTTCTGATGACTTCTGGTCCTCTCCGATCTCTGGTTTGTAGCACCGCCCTGCATTCGCGTGAGGCAGGGCACGGACGACAGCCACAGCTCCGCCTATGCCAATCCGTAGCCAACAAACGTTAAATTGCTATAGGTCTCCTGGCGCCACAGGTTCTTCCGCTTTAGCTCTTTTTCCTTTAAATGTGTGAGAAATCTAAGGAGACGAAGAAAGAGCGATACCAGCTGGAGCGGAGAACTCGCGACCAGCGCCCACTCCTTCGCATTATCGCGTGGCAAACTGCAGTTCAGCCTGGGGTTCCTTATGTGGCATTTCCTGCCGCTCTTTTTTCCTGCTTTTTTGTTCACTTATATGGTCACTCACAATTTTGTCATTAGTAGTGGAGTCACCATTTTTGCACGCGGACGGCCCCTTTATACTGTTTCATGAAGAATGTTGGTGCTCCGCAGAACTTTGCAAGATTATCGTGCACATCTATCGGTTCGTTACTGTTGAGAAAAACGCATTCATAAGTTTCAGCGCTGTTTTCTAGAAGTTGGCTTGCTTACCCGAGTCTACTGTCGTTCTCGAACTCTTACCACTGGCGCGCCTACTTCGTTTACATACTCGCAGCTTGATGGATCGCGCTTCGCACCTTTGCCATGTCGTCCATATTTGATCGTTGAAGATGGAAAAGTGCTTCTTCAACCTCACCATATTCAGGTCAGTACACACGTTTCCGTTGCCTACTGGCGGGGTGCATCAGCCTCGCTTCAAAAATGCCGCAACGCCGACGCCATCTCCTTTATGCCACTAACGGTTACCATGTTTTCTATACAGATGGTAGAAGAATTTAAGAACAACTACAGATATTACAAATCCAGCGATTTAGTTTACTTTATTGACTATCTTTTACGTAACAGTTTTTGTCTCTTTGCTAATAATACGTTCAAGCAAACTAAAGGTGTCCCACAAGGAGGCAATTTTAGTCCACTACTGGCAGATCTTACGCTTTCTGTCATGGAGTATGACTATGCTAAAACTAAAAGTAAAGTAAGCTGTTCAATTCCATACAGATATATGGATGATTTGCTTGTTGTGCATAACCAAACTGATGATGATGTGGATGAACAACTTTCTCAAGTTTACCAAAATACCCTTCAATTGAAAAAACTCATAATAGTAAACTTCAAGCACTTCCATTTAGACTTTAACAATTAATATTTACTAACGCCCTGGTTTAAAATTAGTACCAAGCTGTATAAAACGGATGATTTTAGCTTCAATGTAATCAGATTTCCGTATAGTGACACAAACATTTCCCTTATTAACAAATCCTCTGTTATATATACGGAAACTTTGAGGCTTAGCGAACACTTGTTCGTTCTTCAACGTTTTCGTTAGCAAAATAACGGATATGGTCACAACTCTTTTGAAAAATGGTTCGAAGTAAGAATTTATTGTTCTATATGTTAGTGGAGAAATGTATTTTACAAAAATAAAGTTCATAAGCTTAACAAATACTCAGTTCGGCAAATAACTATGGAAACGATAAATCAGATACGTGAAAGGTATTTCAGCGGGTGTTCAACACTATTCTCCCTTCACTACACCGTTTACTTTATTTCATTTTTGTAATCCGCTTGGACATTGTTTTATACTCTACATCTCTCAGTAGGTTTAACCTATCAACAATCCAACATCATGATATCAACTCTTGTATCTTTCATTCTATAAACCAGTAACTTTGTGTGTCGGTTTGTATGTTTGTATGTATGTAGGTTTGTAGGTATGTATGTATGTATGTATGTATGTATGTATGTATGTTTGTCTGTCCGTCCGCAAAATACTTCACGGGTTCGAGTTCGCTCACTGGGAGGCGAAAACGACCGCTAGGCAAACCGGTAACCGACTGGGAGGATGTAGCAGTCCAATGATTTGATTGTGATAACAGCCTCCGCTATATAAGACAACCATTGGGTACACTCCGAGCCATTGCACGAGCTGCTGGCGTGGCAGCTGGACGTGTGCTCGTGCGGGGGCAGGGTGGTGGCGTACCGCGCGCCCTCCCTCCCTCCCTCTCCTGCACGTGCTCAGCCGGAGCTGAGCAAGTGTATGGGAGGGAGGCAGAGGGGAGGGTCGCGGGGAGGGGGTACAGTGAGGGGTGCGTACGTTAGCAGCCGCGGTTTCAGTTAGAAAAGCGCGACAAGGATGATGGAAAAACAAACGCCTACAAAACTGCAAAGCCAAACCTATGTTAACCGTAACCGAAACTAAGAAGTGTTTTGGTCTGTGATAACCACCTCCACTACATAAGAAAACACTTACATCCGAGCCATGCACGTGTTTTGCTCGCAGTGGCAGCTGGACTCCACGTAAGCGCGCTGCAAGGGCAAGGGCCCCGCGGCCTGGGGGGGGTGGGGTGAATGGCGACGGAATGGGGTGAGGTGAGGAAGGTGGGAGTTAGTATCGAGTGACCCCTTCTCCCATCCTCACTTCCTTGCGCGTACTCAGTCGGATCTGAGCCCATGCAGGGGAAGGAGGCATATGGATTGAATCGGGCAAACTGGGTACAGTAAGGGGATGCGTAGCGTACGCTTGAATAGGAGCAGGCGGCAAGAGAGAAGGAAAGAACCGCTAGCAAAACTGCAAGCTAATCCATGTTACAGCAACGAACTAAGAAGTTGTTTGGATTGTGAATCGCTCCCGCTATCTAAGCCAACCACTGTGATATACTCTGTGCTACTGCAGGGCTGTCGCCTTGGCGAGCTGGACGTGAGCACGAGCAGGCGGGGGTGGTTAAGAACAGTGGCGGATCGCGTGAGTGTCCCTATGTTGCATGCCCATGGCGGCTGCATACCAGTGCGGGAAGTTGACGGGCTGTCCGGTTGAATAGGGTCAGTGGGATATGATGTGGTGAGGGGATACCAGATGAGAACGGCGATTTCGCGATTAGGAGCACATAGCGCCTGCGGCGGTAAGGCGTCTACGGTTGCGATAAGATGGGAAGAAAATGGATCGACCGCAATCGGAACTGAACCGATTAATGTTGCATTATCAAATTGTGGTAGCGTTTTGATAGTCATAACACCCTCCACAACATAACACAACCATTTAGCTGCACTCAGAACCATTGCACGGGCTATTCGCGTAGCAGCTGAGTGTGACCTGTAGGGTGGCTGAGCGGGGAATAGCTGAGGTTAGTTTGGGGATAGGTGAGGTGAAGGGGTACCATATTGGCGCGACCGACGCTCGCCTGAACAGGAGCACTCAGCGACTGCGGAGACCGAAGAATCCGTGGCTGTCATAAGATGGGGAGAACAGTAATCGATTATCCATGACCAGATTTTGAACTTTTCATTATAAAAGTGCCTGCGACTATATGGCGCGTTCCTACATTTATTTGATTAGAAGACACCGGTTAGTCACCATGAGAGCATCATAAATGCCTAAGACAGTAGTATCGCCCTGCTTATGCCTTACTTTGCTCCTTTCTTTCACGAGTTAAGAAGTGAGGCTCTAAAGCAGTTGCATGAGCCCGGCGAAGCCGGGCTTCCAAGAAGGAGGAGAGCTCGGCGTTAGCCGGGCGATCCGACTGGTTATATGTATAATTAATTCATCATTACCTTGATAGCATGAACTTTGCATGTGCCCCCCCCCCTTTAACTTTTACATTCTCTCTCGTTTTATTCTATTTCTCAACACCTCCCCTTATGTAGTCCATGTCCTCATGTCGTCAACCTGTCGCACTGATGAGCTCGGGGGTTGGCTAGACAATGATGATTCGTCTGCGATACCGAGCGAAACGGATCATCTGTGCTGTGGAGTGTATTCCTTTCCCATGTTGCTTTTCTTTGCTTTTCTAATGGATATGACCACCATTTCTTAGCGCCAGTGCCATTCAGCGCTCCGTTTAGGTTGAGCCTGGGAACAGGAGTGGTTTCCCTATCTATGACTTAGGTTATGGGCAAAACAAACCATTGGTCTTCTGTAGTACTTTTACCTCTCTTTATTTCTTTCTCTCACAAAACGCAGAGGACCGGAGTACCCTGCGTTAGCCGGCAGCAGTAGCGACTACTACATTTGTAATAAATATGACAAATAATGCCTGAGTGCAAGTTTATACCGATTCTGGCGATGGAAATGGTGGCGCTAAATTGACGCCGACACTATTCCGGCGCCTAGTAGAGCCAGCGCTGAGAATGCCTCATACTCTCGTAATTAGGATGTCGATCCAATTCGGTGCGTAAACTGATTTTGGTGAAGTAATTGGCACCATGTGGCGCCGGCACCAGGAGCTGTTGTTACCTTCGTGACCAGGACCTCGATAAACCCCATGGGCCAAGTTTGAACCGAAAAATTTTAAGGCTATTAATAATTTGAAGGTGATAATTTGAAATGCTTAATTCTTCACTGTATCTTCCACTTATTCAAGTGATGTGATATCGCAGTTACTTAGGAGCTGAAAGATGGCCAGCGTATATTCGAGGATTTCGTGGATGACGGATTGATAGAGTACTTGGATGTCAACGAAATGAATGATGCGATTATCGCTGTGTACGAGACTGATGTGAATGCGAAGACGACTCATTTGGAGGTGTCTATCTGGCTGAATCTTACTCTCCTAAGTCTAACTTACTAAAGGCCGTTGGCACGATCGCTGGCGGCGAGCGCTTGACGCAGGTGTCATTGGTAGAAGGAGTATGGACGACCGCCCTCTCGCAGCCCTCCCACCAATGACGCTGGCAACAACCGCCCGCCATAGCAATCGCGCCCACTGACTTCAAATCACCGTAGTTGATCGCATTCATTCGAAATTTCCCAATTACAGATCGAGCCATTCACCCTTCTAGGAGTTTGTGCCGGTCTTATACCATATCCTCATCACAACCAATCGCCCAGAAACACTTATCAGTGTGCTATGGGTAAACAGGGTGGGTTTTTCTTTCGCTCAAGCCGAGCTGTGGGCTTTGGATCGAGTTCCGATGAAATTTAATAGGCAAAACCAATGAGCTGGTAAAATCCATATCCACTGTGGTCCACTCTGAGGTTCGC
>MU961929.1:0-13826 GCA_036418165.1 Cooperia oncophora | reverse complement strand
CGCTAAGTGATTGCCTACGGGGGAAAAACTTGTAAATTAGTGCAAAGCCCTGAAAAGCCACAACGTGTCATGAGTTCCATTCCATGACACTTTTTGCTCGAAAGAGATGGTTCAGCAACCCTGCCGCAGGTGGGGAAAAAGTGACGGCTCGTGCCGAGTCGCACTGAGGGACGGGATAGTGACCAACGCTGTCATAACCAGGGCATGTGCTGTCGCTACGATCCCCGCTCATTCTGCGCCCAAGTTTCTATTACTCTTCCAGAAGAATTTCCAATTTTTATCAAGAAGCAAGCAATTACGATCCTCCTCCGTCAAAATGAGAGACCCCCATCGATATGGAAAGCGAAAAAGAAATAGGAAAAAAATCAGATGTCGAAAGGAATTTTTCCCGCATCAGGTACGACAACGCTGGCACGAAGTTCCCCAGCGTACGACGTCGGCGTGCCATGACTGTGATCTGATAGATAAGCCCTTCGTAAACTTAGGTACCCCCTAGTCATGGTGGCCTGCACGTCAGTGCCGCCTGTGAGTCTTTCCGTGGAGCCCACGTCAAGAAGAACGGGCGCGTATGAGGGCGAAAACTTCCAGGCCCGTCTAAGAGCACGAGCTAAACGGGAACTATACTACCTCCCTGACGCGCCCGCACTAAATCAATAACAGTCAACACTGTCGTGATACAATTTACTACATGAACATATACACGAAAATAGATCAAAAATTTGAACACTGTGAATAAAGAACACTGAACTGAGATCAAGCAATTACACTGCACCTCAAAGACCACTTTCGAAATACTACCCTAAACTACACTTTCAGTTCAGTCGGCAAGAACCACTGCTTTGGCTAACAATCGTTTCTTCGCTGAAGGTGCTATCCAGCATAAAAACGCAACGAAGAAATGAGGTGGAAATGGGTCTCACACAGTTTTGCAGCTTTCTGCAGATTCCAGCAAAGTGGCGCTGTACGAGTTTGCAAAGTGGCCCTCTTTTATCCTATAAACCTTCAAATCTCGCCCTACCAAAGTTCTTCAAGAACAATCACTTATGGAAGCATCACACGAATATGTGCACGCCAACTGATCTCTAACAAAGACTGAATAAAAGTGTCACAGTCGAATTCACTCACTGGTCGACGGAACACTGTGCTCAGCAGGCTGTTGAAGTGTGCAGACAGTTGGAGGAGGGATGGGCTGGCTAGGGTTTTCAATCTGAAATTGTTTCTCACTTACAAGCATGTTCGATGGTGTTTGAACGCACTGAAATAATTTAAAAACACACATGTTTCCGAAGTAATTGCGTTTCCTTACGGAATTCATCTAGCTTCTGCCAGTACTGCATCTGCTTGGCAACCGCCTCCTGCTTCGCCTGGACTGCTTGCTCCAGCTTGCGCGAAAACTCTGCATCTTGTAACTGCTCTGAAATACACGTTACTATTCGCAATACGGGTGACCGAATATAGGTAGCTGAGAGTATAACCATCAAGATTCAATTGCATAAAAATTAGAAAAGCGGACTTGCCAGATTAGTGATACAAAGCTGCGACTTGACCTATGATTTCGCTAACAGGGGTTTCGAAGTGGAACTGCGAATCAAAGTCTGGATCAACGCCATTCTTATGTAGAACGATTTCGTTCACACAACTTTCAATCAAGCGGAAGTATGATAACCTGAACAAAACTGTTACAGCGAACTAACTACCGGTAAGGTGGAAGGTGGGGTGGGGGGTGGGTCAAGGTGAAGGGAGGGAGAACAGGGGAGGGTCGGAACCTGGGAAAGCGCTCTGAGCGCACTATAACAATTCAACTATTCACTTTCGACTTTTTCTGATCTTGGAGGGTTCGGAATATAGAGAAACGGTGTACGTGAGCCGCTGACGGTGAACGGTAGCGCGAGGCTGTCCAAACAGCTATAAACGGAGACTACTGCGTGACAGCAATAGTCTTCGCAGCCCTAGTCTGCAATTATATGCGGCAGTAGTGGCGTGGATGCTTCAGGGTACTTTAACGCTGCGTTCATACTTTGCGGCAGCGTCCACCAGCGTTTCGAGTGTCCGGCAAGGTCAGCGACTAGGGAAGTATGAATATCGATCCAGAGTCTGCCAGCGTCTGCCAGCGTCCGGGAGCGGAGAGCACGGCGCAACAGGAGGGTAGTAGACAGCTGGTAGAGTATGAGGAGATAGGAGATTGACTGCTGGTAGAGAGTAAAGCACAATAGAAGGGTAGCAATACGCCTCCTTTCCACCACACCCTCTAAAGCCGGCAAAGTGCTGCCTGGTCGCTGATGGACGCTGGTAGACGCTGACAGATGCTAGATCGATTAGTATGCTTCCCGAGCCATCGAGACGCTGGTGGACGCTGGAAGGTGCTGATGGACGCTGACAGACGCTAGAATCGATATCTAACAGGGGAGGGGGGGGGGCAAAAAAGTCACTTCGACCGAGTCACATATCAGCAAAGTTTTCGCTGCCCAGACAGAGGACGTGGATACGAGTACCAGGGCGGAAGATACCCAAGATGTTTCCTCTACAAGCAGGAGCTGGCTCTCGCCCATCACCTTCATGTACGCCAAAACATGAAGTCATCTCCAGTCGCAGCCTGACTTTAAAAGACCTTTGAATTCACGTCAGCTCCAAACAGCTGCGAACTTCTAGTATGGAGTCACCCATGGATAGCTACCTGGAGACCAGTACTCTCGATATGGAAGACCTCCATCATCGAGCAGCTCCGTCAACGTCGCTACGGTCTAGGACATCATCTTCACCTCAGTCGCCAAGGCGCCAGTTGATGGTGGGGACCGGACGTACCTGGAATGGAGAGACCGATATTTTCTTCGTGGGACCCCCGGACCGGCTGTTATGCGAGGTGAGCGCTGGCGGTTACATTGAGCAACTCGAGAAGAATCCTCCTCACATGTCGTCGCCCGTACCTTCTTGGAAACTTTGTACTGCTACAGCATTGGGTGCCACCACATGGAATCGAAGGGCGTTGGAGAAACTCTCGCCTACTTGGAATGGAAGGGGGCTGGTACCTAAAGAAGATGGAATATCCAAGTAGGTCACCTGACCTGAATCCCCTCAATTACCCGGTTCGGGTGGGCGGAGTTCAATAGGGTGGTCTACGGTGGCGGAGAAATCGACTATCTCGCTGATCTCAGGCACCACATCGCGGTCGCGCGCCAGAATCTCTCGATGGCGCTCGTCCAGAAGGTCTGTGGCGGAGTGTCATGATAGTATTTAATATGCTCTTATGGTGGTGAAAATGTCCGATGAGAATTTCAATAAAGTGTAATTTATAGCGCCTCGAAAGTCAATGAAGAAAAGTGACTTTTTTTGCCCCCCCCCCCCTGTATAGCTTTTGTCGCTGCGCTGCGCGGAATACGGAACCTGATGGACCGGCTGCGCTGCAGCAAAGTATAAAGGCAAGGCCCTCATCGCTTCACTATTCGGTCGCTGCTGATCGCCGGAAAGCACGCAGAGCGCCTTCTACTTTGACGCCAGGGGGGGGTAAATTATCGGCGGGGCTGATCCTCACAGCTCAGTACAGCAGTGAGGCGCAAAATCTTCGCAAAGGAAGAAAAATCTTGAAAAAGAGAAAATTGCGAAGTATGAACACTTTCTCAGGCTGGCGGGAACATTAGACCTTCTTGAGCTCTTCAGTGAAAAACGATTTCCCTTTCCCAGGACCGATGAGGAGATTCTTCGTGCCAGAGGGACATTCAGTCTCCTTCATGTACCTCGCAACCCAATGCAGCGTAAACTTTGATGGCGCGCGCCACGCGCGAAGTGTTTTTCCCCTCCTTGTGGATCATGGGTAATCACCTGAGGCAAAGGCATTCCAAAGCACATACCTCACGGACACATCTTCCGGAATAATCATGAAATGCTGCATTATGCTGAGCAAAACGGGCTCCACTGCTGTATTTGCGGACGTTGAAGCAAGAAGTTCGAAACATCCTCCAAGTGTTTCGTATTCACCACGGCTGTAAGATCGGTTAAAATAGCTCAGATATGGATTAAGAAGGCGCTCTTCAATGAGACGTACAGTGTTTCAAACCGGGCTACGAGTTCATTGAAATCGTCGTCTTGGATGGAAGTGAAGGCACTGTAGACCTCTCCAATCCGCTCATCGCTCTTGGACAGTAGGACTATGTGCTACAAAGTTTATAGGTCAAATTAATCCTGACGGTAGAGAGAATGGATCAAAACTCACCGGGATATACTTCCCGAAACCAGCTCTCATCAGCTCGGAGCGAAGAGCCATTCGTGTTTGCCATGCTTGATCTTCACCTAGCTCACGATCGCTACTATGGATCAACAGATTGATGATGATAAGAATTCGGTACTGAAAGGCATCTTTTGATATCCCGAATTCCGCTTCAAGCGAAGGCAGCGTTCAGACTTCGCAATGACGCACGCACTGTAACTCGCTTTAACGCTTCGCGACGCCGCTCGAGCTAATCTCCCAACGGTCCCCCACAGCTAATAGACGCGACGCAGCTGTAGAGCGCTGGCCGCCGATTCGATCGCCGTCGTTAAGCTCTCCACCAATGGGCGTCCGTCGCCATTTTGTGTTTTTGAGGAGTGTGGAGAAAAATAGGATGCGTCTCGTCACACAGACTTCGCGATGACGCGCGTCGTCGGCGTTACAGCGCGTTACAACGCTTCCACGCTCGCGAAGTCTGAACGCTGCCAAAGCAATGAAAAGTAATTCCAAAAGACATCACAAACCACGTGGTCCACATCACATTCTTTGCAAAATCGAAGGCAATCCAAAATGGGTTTGAATCGTGGCTGCTTGGTTCTAGCCGACAACAGCGTAAGTTCCTTGATCATTTTCTGGGCACTGAAGAAAAAAAGAAATCACGGACTGTAAGAATTACAGACTTGTAAAAAATTGGTCAAAAAACTGGTAAACACATGGACCAGCGGTAAGGTACTACTAACCCGTCATCTCCATTTGAATATTTTTCGTAGTTTCCTGATTAACCATACCGAGTGACGCAAGTATTTTTACAGTTTCGGCTCTCAACGCACGAGCCACTTCAGTCTCTTCTCCTTCTCTAGGTCTTCGCTTATTGATGGCACATAGAACTTCAATAAGTCGACCGATAGCGCGTGAGTCACGTTGCAAGACTAGCTCGAGTCCAGGCTAAATTCAATGGATATTCAATCGCGATACCACTAGTAAAACACATATATTCAGGACGACATCAAAGAAATGAGCTCCATTCACTTACGTAAGTATTGACTATAGTACGAATACATCGCACAACTTCCATCAGTAACGACTGAAGATCGCGCGATTCGATAGTGTCTTCTTGTGCATTCCTCAATTCCTCCAGAATCTGAAATGAGAGCGTAGACGAGGACCGAACAGGTTTACAGTACAGTGAAGTAGACGTTTGGTTTTCGCTCATGGAAACTAGACCGGATCAAAGAACAGAGTGTCCTGCAGCAGCGTCCACAAAATTGCAACCGAACGGACCCAGAGGGGCAGATCCCCCAGAGCTGTCGCACTGCGCACTGCGGCAGCCACACGCCCAACCACAGCCCAGGGCAACATCATTGGTTGGAATTTTGAAGTCGCTTCGTACGACTCCCCCTGCCCTCTGTCCCGTCCTCAAATCGAGGCGTTCCCGAAGGGGGGGGGGGGGAGCGGCCGGAGGGGTGGGGGCGAGACAATACGGCGAACCTCTCCCCCAAACAAAATGAGGCAATGAGCAAGTACAACCTTTTTTACAACGTCCGTGAAGCGAGAAAAATCAACTATCAGAACAATTTGTAAATTTTTCTCAGCCCCAAGACGACCCCCTCTGTTGGGGATTCCCCAAAAACGATGTGCCGCCACAGCCAAACGTGCTTCTTGTCTGTGCCCTTTCACTTTTGCTTATTCTCTACTGCTGGGAGCTGCATGCTGCGGGGTCCTGGTAATCAGCGACCAAGGCTGGACTTTGAGGAAAGCGCGGAGGAAACTCATAAACAGCTACGCGGTGCCTCATGTTATAAATTTCACCTCAATTCCAATGCTCTCCCAAGTGCGCCAAGTGTCGTTCTGTATGACCACAACCGCTTCTCTCGCAGCATGCAAGGAGCATCTCGGGGCAATTAATAAAGGCTTTCCTTTTTCAACAAAGAACGTAAACAAATTATTTGATAGCTTACCAAAAACGGCAAACAGTCGACAGATCAATCTGGGCAATCCATTCTCATCAGCTATAGTTCATTTCGCATACGCTTAGCGAAACTGAAAAAAGTTCCATATATTCGTAGAGAGATGATAAATCGAATTTAAAAAAAAAAACTAAGTAGACGACCAACTCTTCACGATATAGGTGTATCAAATAGGCAAAATAAAAAGCAAAAATATTCTCCACGTAAAAGTTACACACCTCGGATAGATATTTCACACCTTCTCCACCAAGTATCACTCTTCAAAGTGACTACATCGCTTTTTTTCTCCAACACGTTTTTGCTATCTAGTACTGCAAGTAGGTCATCGATCATCATTTTCGGCGACTGAAACAACATTATTCAGAAGAATGAATGGAAGCCACGGCTCGTACACAATTCATTTGAGCGTGATGTTCGGGTGTTGGAGCTAGTGAACTGCAGATCCGAGTTGCAGCACGGCGGGTAATCGGTGTCGCGCGACCCGTCGCAATGCAATTAAGGCACGATAGCACGGGGAAATCGCTAACCCATCGCCGCCAGCGACCTAACTCCGTTTCTACGCGTCGCGCTGACTCGGATCTCATGGTTCGCTCTTGAAACTTGGTACCATTGGTGATGAAATGGAGCCAAAGGCTGGTAACTAAACTACATAGCCTTTTTTGATGTTGGATTTTCCCCAACTGAGCAGCAATCAACCACAGGCATGAGTCGAAGACTTCTTCTCACGACTCTTGTTATCACTAGTTATCAGTTACTGACGTTTGAATGGCTCAGGGAGGGAGAGAGAGAGAGAGAGAGAGAGAGAGAGAGAGAGAGAGAGAGAGAGAGCTATAAATAAGGGTAAAGTCTAGGCCGTTGATCAATCTCTCTTTGGGGCGCATTCTACGTACATCCAGAATGGTACGAGGCTTATTGAATGCGATATGGCGTATACAACAGACTTGAGGGGGACCCTCGACTCATCAGTCAGTGTTCTTATCCTACTGGGAGAACTGGTAGCAATACACCGTCCCGGGGGATAGAGAGCCTGGTTGACCTGCCGGGAGCCGATCCGGGATTTGACCCCCGAACCGCGCTTCTTGTGAACGGGCCACTTGCCACTACACCACCTACGCCCCTGGGAAAGCTATATGACAAATAAATATCGTTGTTTTCGGCGATTTCTGAAGAAGTGGAATACATTTCAGCGGCACGGTCTGGCCAATCGCTTCGTGGGATTTCGGTGCGGATGATGGTGACATGTGGTTGGGAGATTTTTCTCAAATCAACTTCCTTACAGGTATAGCCGAGTGATTAATGATAGACGCAGGTCTACACCAGGGAATGTTCAGCCCTACGTGAAACAAAAGATCGTTGAAAAGACGGCAAGTATGATGCCGGTACCAGGGCATGAAGTAGGTTGATCGAGTCGGCCCGAAGATAGGGTCCAGCTCGATCAAAACTGCGTGCCTTATTGAGTAGCAAAAAAGGAATATATGACAAAGCAATCTGCAACTCGCTCTATTATTGAACACCAGTCGGATCGCCCGCCTTCGGCGGGCGATCCTCCTTATGCGTGTGAAGTGGGTCCCCGGCCATCCAAACTGAGGGCCAGTCGGATCGCCCGCCTTCGGCGGGCGATCCTCCTTATGCGTGTGAAGTGGGTCCCCGGCCATCCAAACTGAGGCCAGTCGGATCGCCCGCCTTCGGCGGGCGATCCTCCTTATGCGTGTGAAGTGGGTCCCCGGCCATCCAAACTGAGGGCCAGTCGGATCGCCCGCCTTCGGCGGGCGATCCTCCTTATGCGTGTGAAGTGGGTCCCCGGCCATCCAAACTGAGGGCCAGTCGGATCGCCCGCCTTCGGCGGGCGATCCTCCTTATGCGTGTGAAGTGGGTCCCCGGCCATCCAAACTGAGGGCCAGTCGGATCGCCCGCCTTCGGCGGGCGATCCTCCTTATGCGTGTGAAGTGGGTCCCCGGCCATCCAAACTGAGGGCCAGTCGGATCGCCGCCGGCGGGCGATCCTCCTTATGCGTGTGAAGTGGGTCCCCGGCCATCCAAACTGAGGGCCAGTCGGATCGCCCGCCTTCGGCGGGCGATCCTCCTTATGCGTGTGAAGTGGGTCCCCGGCCATCCAAACTGAGGGCCAGTCGGATCGCCCGCCTTCGGCGGGCGATCCTCCTTATGCGTGTGAAGTGGGTCCCCGGCCATCCAAACTGAGGGCCAGTCGGATCGCCCGCCTTCGGCGGGCGATCCTCCTTATGCGTGTGAAGTGGGTCCCCGGCCATCCAAACTGAGGGCCAGTCGGATCGCCCGCCTTCGGCGGGCGATCCTCCTTATGCGTGTGAAGTGGGTCCCCGGCCATCCAAACTGAGGGCCAGTCGGATCGCCCGCCTTCGGGCGATCCTCCTTATGCGTGTGAAGTGGGTCCCCGGCCATCCAAACTGAGGGCCAGTCGGATCGCCCGCCTTCGGCGGGCGATCCTCCTTATGCGTGTGAAGTGGGTCCCCGGCCATCCAAACTGAGGGCCAGTCGGATCGCCCGCCTTCGGCGGGCGATCCTCCTTATGCGTGTGAAGTGGGTCCCCGGCCATCCAAACTGAGGCCAGTCGGATCGCCCGCCTTCGGCGGGCGATCCTCCTTATGCGTGTGAAGTGGGTCCCCGGCCATCCAAACTGAGGGCCAGTCGGATCGCCCGCCTTCGGCGGCGATCCTCCTTATGCGTGTGAAGTGGGTCCCCGGCCATCCAAACTGAGGGCCAGTCGGATCGCCCGCCTTCGGCGGGCGATCCTCCTTATGCGTGTGAAGTGGGTCCCCGGCCATCCAAACTGAGGGCCAGTCGGATCGCCCGCCTTCGGCGGGCGATCCTCCTTATGCGTGTGAAGTGGGTCCCCGGCCATCCAAACTGAGGGCCAGTCGGATCGCCCGCCTTCGGCGGGCGATCCTCCTTATGCGTGTGAAGTGGGTCCCCGGCCATCCAAACTGAGGGCCAGTCGGATCGCCCGCCTTCGGCGGGCGATCCTCCTTATGCGTGTGAAGTGGGTCCCCGGCCATCCAAACTGAGGGCCAGTCGGATCGCCCGCCTTCGGCGGGCGATCCTCCTTATGCGTGTGAAGTGGGTCCCCGGCCATCCAAACTGAGGGCCAGTCGGATCGCCCGCCTTCGGCGGCGATCCTCCTTATGCGTGTGAAGTGGGTCCCCGGCCATCCAAACTGAGGGCCAGTCGGATCGCCCGCCTTCGGCGGGCGATCCTCCTTATGCGTGTGAAGTGGGTCCCCGGCCATCCAAACTGAGGGCCAGTCGGATCGCCCGCCTTCGGCGGCGATCCTCCTTATGCGTGTGAAGTGGGTCCCCGGCCATCCAAACTGAGGGCCAGTCGGATCGCCCGCCTTCGCGGGCGATCCTCCTTATGCGTGTGAAGTGGGTCCCCGGCCATCCAAACTGAGGGCCAGTCGGATCGCCCGCCTTCGGCGGGCGATCCTCCTTATGCGTGTGAAGTGGGTCCCCGGCCATCCAAACTGAGGGCCAGTCGGATCGCCCGGCGGGCGATCCTCCTTATGCGTGTGAAGTGGGTCCCCGGCCATCCAAACTGAGGGCCAGTCGGATCGCCCGCCGGCGGGCGATCCTCCTTATGCGTGTGAAGTGGGTCCCCGGCCATCCAAACTGAGGGCCAGTCGGATCGCCCGCCCGCGGGCGATCCTCCTTATGCGTGTGAAGTGGGTCCCCGGCCATCCAAACTGAGGGCCAGTCGGATCGCCCGCCTTCGGCGGGCGATCCTCCTTATGCGTGTGAAGTGGGTCCCCGGCCATCCAAACTGAGGGCCAGTCGGATCGCCCGCCTTCGGCGGGCGATCCTCCTTATGCGTGTGAAGTGGGTCCCCGGCCATCCAAACTGAGGGCCAGTCGGATCGCCCGCCTTCGGCGGGCGATCCTCCTTATGCGTGTGAAGTGGGTCCCCGGCCATCCAAACTGAGGGCCAGTCGGATCGCCCGCCTTCGGCGGGCGATCCTCCTTATGCGTGTGAAGTGGGTCCCCGGCCATCCAAACTGAGGCCCAGTCGGATCGCCCGCCTTCGGCGGCGATCCTCCTTATGCGTGTGAAGTGGGTCCCCGGCCATCCAAACTGAGGGCCAGTCGGATCGCCCGCCTTCGGCGGGCGATCCTCCTTATGCGTGTGAAGTGGGTCCCCGGCCATCCAAACTGAGGGCCAGTCGGATCGCCCGCCGAAGGCGGGCGATCCTCCTTATGCGTGTGAAGTGGGTCCCCGGCCATCCAAACTGAGGGCCAGTCGGATCGCCCGCCTTCGGCGGGCGATCCTCCTTATGCGTGTGAAGTGGGTCCCCGGCCATCCAAACTGAGGGCCAGTCGGATCGCCCCCTTCGGCGGGCGATCCTCCTTATGCGTGTGAAGTGGGTCCCCGGCCATCCAAACTGAGGGCCAGTCGGATCGCCCGCCTTCGGCGGGCGATCCTCCTTATGCGTGTGAAGTGGGTCCCCGGCCATCCAAACTGAGGGCCAGTCGGATCGCCCGCCTTCGGCGGGCGATCCTCCTTATGCGTGTGAAGTGGGTCCCCGGCCATCCAAACTGAGGGCCAGTCGGATCGCCCGCCTTCGGCGGGCGATCCTCCTTATGCGTGTGAAGTGGGTCCCCGGCCATCCAAACTGAGGGCCAGTCGGATCGCCCGCCTTCGGCGGGCGATCCTCCTTATGCGTGTGAAGTGGGTCCCCGGCCATCCAAACTGAGGGCCAGTCGGATCGCCCGCCTTCGGCGGGCGATCCTCCTTATGCGTGTGAAGTGGGTCCCCGGCCATCCAAACTGAGGGCCAGATCGCCCGCCTTCGGGCGATCCTCCTTATGCGTGTGAAGTGGGTCCCCGGCCATCCAAACTGAGGGCCAGTCGGATCGCCCGCCTTCGGCGGCGATCCTCCTTATGCGTGTGAAGTGGGTCCCCGGCCATCCAAACTGAGGGCCAGTCGGATCGCCCGCCTTCGGCGGGCGATCCTCCTTATGCGTGTGAAGTGGGTCCCCGGCCATCCAAACTGAGGGCCAGTCGGATCGCCCGCCTTCGGCGGGCGATCCTCCTTATGCGTGTGAAGTGGGTCCCCGGCCATCCAAACTGAGGGCCAGTCGGATCGCCCGCCTTCGGCGGGCGATCCTCCTTATGCGTGTGAAGTGGGTCCCCGGCCATCCAAACTGAGGGCCAGTCGGATCGCCCGCCTTCGGCGGGCGATCCTCCTTATGCGTGTGAAGTGGGTCCCCGGCCATCCAAACTGAGGGCCAGTCGGATCGCCCGCCTTCGGCGCGATCCTCCTTATGCGTGTGAAGTGGGTCCCCGGCCATCCAAACTGAGGGCCAGTCGGATCGCCCGCCTTCGGCGGGCGATCCTCCTTATGCGTGTGAAGTGGGTCCCCGGCCATCCAAACTGAGGGCCAGTCGGATCGCCCGCCGGCGGGCGATCCTCCTTATGCGTGTGAAGTGGGTCCCCGGCCATCCAAACTGAGGGCCAGTCGGATCGCCCGCCTTCGGCGGCGATCCTCCTTATGCGTGTGAAGTGGGTCCCCGGCCATCCAAACTGAGGGCCAGTCGGATCGCCCGCCTTCGGCGGGCGATCCTCCTTATGCGTGTGAAGTGGGTCCCCGGCCATCCAAACTGAGGGCCCAGTCGGATCGCCCGCCTTCGGCGGGCGATCCTCCTTATGCGTGTGAAGTGGGTCCCCGGCCATCCAAACTGAGGGCCAGTCGGATCGCCCGCCTTCGGCGGGCGATCCTCCTTATGCGTGTGAAGTGGGTCCCCGGCCATCCAAACTGAGGGCCAGTCGGATCGCCCGCCTTCGGCGGGCGATCCTCCTTATGCGTGTGAAGTGGGTCCCCGGCCATCCAAACTGAGGGCCAGTCGGATCGCCCGCCTTCGGCGGGCGATCCTCCTTATGCGTGTGAAGTGGGTCCCCGGCCATCCAAACTGAGGGCCAGTCGGATCGCCCGCCTTCGGCGGGCGATCCTCCTTATGCGTGTGAAGTGGGTCCCCGGCCATCCAAACTGAGGGCCAGTCGGATCGCCCGCCTTCGGGGCGATCCTCCTTATGCGTGTGAAGTGGGTCCCCGGCCATCCAAACTGAGGGCCAGTCGGATCGCCCGCCTTCGGCGGCGATCCTCCTTATGCGTGTGAAGTGGGTCCCCGGCCATCCAAACTGAGGGCCAGTCGGATCGCCGCCTTCGGCGGGCGATCCTCCTTATGCGTGTGAAGTGGGTCCCCGGCCATCCAAACTGAGGGCCAGTCGGATCGCCCCGCGGCGGGCGATCCTCCTTATGCGTGTGAAGTGGGTCCCCGGCCATCCAAACTGAGGGCCAGTCGGATCGCCCGCCTTCGGCGGGCGATCCTCCTTATGCGTGTGAAGTGGGTCCCCGGCCATCCAAACTGAGGCCCAGTCGGATCGCCCGCTTCGCTACAGAAAAATTTTTTTTGCAATTCCAGAACATTACCGTTTCACATTTGGTATATACCCCCCTAGTGGACGGTTGTGAAATTTTCGTAAAGGCGAGGGGTGGAATGCCGGTAGTGGATGAACTGAAGTGGAAGTATATGTGTATTTGAGTTGTTGTAGAATGAATAGCAGGTAATTAAACAAATAAATAAATGCCGCCGACTCGGCGCGCATCTCTTTCGCTGGGGTGTGTCTTCACTTATGTTACCCCCCCCTCGCCCCCCCCCCCACCTCTCCATAGAATGCAGCCCACTCGAATCTGTAACAAAATTCGAGTCGATCACAGAGCTGGTTCATCCAAACACTGCTCGCAAAAATCGATCGAATCAACCTCGACCCACTTCTTACTCCACGTTTTCGCTGCTCGGGTAGTTCCGGGTTTGAACTTCGAAATTTTTACTTGGTCCCCGCCTACCCAGACAAACGCCCGCCGACTGCAATCTGCCGGGCTCTTTCCAACGCCCAGTTCGGGTGTGCCTCCTTCTGTTTATCTACCTGCCCACTTTTTACTCGAGTCCGTTTTCCCGCTGCCCGAGTAGTTCCGGGTCTGAATTTTGAAGATTTGCGTTAGGCCGTTAGGCCCCGCCCGCCCGAACAAACGCCCCGCTCACTTCGGGTGTGCCCCCACGCCCATTGTGGGTGTAGTCTAACGTGGTGCATAGAGAATGATTTTGTCCCGGGTCCCCGTTATCTTCCGAAGGAATTTACGAATTTTTGTCGTTGGCATTACTCACTTCGGTGCACGCCCCGTTTATTGTGTGCGAGGCTTGGTTTGTGACTTTCAACATGCCCTCACCCCCATCCCAAAGTTGACGGCTTTTAAGTGTTTTGTTGACAACGTTTCAACAGACACCGCTCAGCTATACATAGGCCCCGCCCATTGTGGGCGGAGCCTATTCTCCTATTGGTCCGTCCGTTCGGGCGAACACGCAAGCGTACAAACACACACACAAACACACAACTTCTGCTTTATATATAGAGAGGATTTTACTTGGTCCCCGCCTACCCAGACAAACGCCCGCCGACTGCAATCTGCCGGGCTCTTTCCAACGCCCAGTTCGGGTGTGCCTCCTTCTGTTTATCTACCTGCCCACTTTTTACTCGAGTCCGTTTTCCCGCTGCCCGAGTAGTTCCGGGTCTGAATTTTGAAGATTTGCGTTAGGCCGTTAGGCCCCGCCCGCCCGAACAAACGCCCGCTCATATC
>MU961837.1:1815-14140 GCA_036418165.1 Cooperia oncophora | reverse complement strand
TCAGGGCTCCACTTTCACCTTCTCTGTCTTAATAAGCGAAATTTAGAAGCTTTCTTCCAGTGCGCAGAATTTCAGGTATCTTGACATAATCAAATGGAGACCCGATTGGGGAACATTCTACGATTGTGATCCGACAGACTTCCACGGGACCGACAAGCAGAAGGTGGGTCTTAAAGTTTTTTTCTCGGAGGTCTTGTGATGGTCCAGCGTCTCACTTCATATAAACTTCACCTTGCCTAGGAAAAAATCCCATACATCTATAGCCCCTAACACTTACAATCCACGTTGATCTTGCGATCTTCATCTTGCGAGTGAAAGCGTGGGTGGAGAATGTCAAACATCGTGCTCCCCACATAAGCTCACCGTATTACTTACTATCTTGATATCTTCTCTCTACTGTCTTGGAAATTGTGGAATAGATGCGCATTAATGAAGATGACAAAAAAGTTGGTTGTCTCCTTGCACACAATCGGCCTGCTCGATACTTTTGAAACTGTAATACTTGCTTCTCGAAATGGCTCTAACATAAACTTCCTAATAGTTCTATAACACAGCAGTTCTACTTCTCGAATCGTTCACCTCATAAATCACGTTCCAGCAATCGCTGAGAATTCAAGAGTTGAGTATACCGCATCATTTCAGGCTCTCGTTTTGGGAGGTGAAGCAGCTTTGTGGGGAGAATACGTGGACGGGACGAATCTTATGTCTCGCATGTGGTGAGAAATGCCTCATGTACATATACTATACTTGTAATACTATATTTATACTTGGGCAAATAAACTCACTTAAGGCCCCGTGCTTCTGCTGTGGCTGAGCGGCTATGGTCTAATCCAGACGAGACGAAATCAAGTGATAAGGCTTGGCCACGTCTTCACGAGTTCAGATGCAGAGTGATGAATCGAGGCTTTGCTGCGTTACCACCGAATGCTCCTGACTACTGTCCATTTGAGTGGAATCCAGTATACAAGGAGCTTTGAATGGTTATATTGATTTATGATGACTATGATGATTTGACGATTACGATTTGAAAAATTTCAATTGATCCGATATTTAATGAATACGATTTGGTTTTTCAAGTGTGCAACGAATTGGTTTTTTCAAGTGTGCACGTGAAGATGGAAGAGAGGGGTCTTTCATTAAGTTGTGGTGGCGGAACACCCAACTGAAAAGGTTTGGATCCGACAGCAATGAGTGGCCTTGGAGAACTTCTCAAGATCACGCGTGCTGCCTTTAAAGACACCGCTTCATCACCGTAATCAGGAAGAAAATTTACTATGTCGCCGCGAAATCATGTTCTTTTTGGAGGAGTTGCGACAACGAAACTTTAAAAGTACAAGCTCTCACCTGAGTATGAACTTTCCAATGAGCCATAGATCTGAGGCCTCCAAGTACAACGGTACTTGAAGGCCTCTCTGGAAGCTTCCCTGGTAAGCGCAGATGGTACTGTGGCGAGAGGTGTCAGTGAAACTGGTGCAGTTTGTGGATCTGCTGCTGCTGCTAGAGCCCGGGAGCTTTGACCCTTTAGAGCGGTCGATTGCTTGATGTCAGGCAAGAAAGATTGGCTATAAGATTCCCGCGACCTCTCCTCAAAGACAGCTCTCGCGATAAAAGTGTCATGGATAGCTGTTGTTCAATTATAAAAGAGTAGCTGATAAGTAATTCTCCGAAGAAGAAAAAAGCAAGAAGAGCCCTCAAAAAGACCATGAACAACACCGCTCCCTGCCACACTGCCCTGCGCTCTCTGTGCAATCCCTGGTTCACAAATCACTTTTTCCCATCTCCCAGTAGTGATATCATCCAATGCAAAGAAAAGAATACGAAAAACAACAAAAACACGGACGAAAAACTATCAAAAAAAAGAAGAAACTTTCAAAAACTCGGCGTCCGAATTTGGGGTTACGGTAGCGTGCATCTTTTAGTGCGTCGAGCTTTTGCACCACGAAAATTGCATCGCTCGTGATTTTTACGCGTTTTACCTTGCGAGATGGGTTGCAGTTGACTGTATGTGCTCCTAATGAATAAAATGTAATAAAGGAGAGCAGAATCATGATCACGAGCACGGTCAGCAAAAGGACATGCAGTTCCGATTAATGCCCGCCGCCCCAACAAAGAACAACTGAGCGGCCCTCCGTCGGAGGGCATCTAGCAAGTGGGCGGTCCAACTGAGCGGGCGTTAGAACTAGAACTTTCAGCGGCTGTAGCTCGCACCTCGCTCGCTGTGCAATCGCGAGAGTGGGATAGTCTCTTAGTCAGGGGTGGACTACTAGCATAACGAAGAACGACCATGAATAACTTGAGCGCGAGGGCTGTCTTTAAACCAGAACACATCATTGTTGGGGATTCCCCGGAGAGGGATGGGTCGCGGTTATATTTGCCAAATGAAGTTTGTTTTAGTAATTGATTTTTTGTTTCACGGGCGCTGCAAAGGGGGGTGAGTTGCATTTGTCCGTTGTTGGGAGGGGGTCGTATTTCCCTTCTGGCCCTCTGAAGAAGGTTGCCTGACTTTTCGTGATTTTTCCTGTTTCATGTGCTTCCCCCTCCTGCTCGACAGCTCGATGAGGAGGGAACTAGGGGGGAGGGGGGGGGTATAACAACTCCTTAATAAAAGGGGTAAGAAGGCTGTGCGGCCCTACAAAAATCCCCATCTAATGATGTGTCCTGCCTTAAACAGACATTATCACGAAACGGAAAAACTCCTCCTCGGTATACTCCAGTCCCAGCTACATATGCTCACTACTACAATGTGGTTTTCCCAAATTTCCAGAATTCTCTCATGATTTCCAAACGTTTGCTCTAAATTTCGTTCTCTGTCTCTACTGTCATCTACAAAAGACCTGCCCACCTGACGGAACCCTTCGTGCGTCTCCGGGTCCAGCCACGTCAGTCGGAGGATCGGACCCTTTTTTAGGGGTGAACTCATTTGTCTGAGTGTAATCTTATTGTGAGAAATACGTTCATAAAAGCAATGAAAGAATGGGTAGACAACCACAATTTTTCTTCGTGGTATCGTCGACAATGGCTCCATTCTTTAAAAGCGCCCACGTATCATATCATTACCAAACGTTAACCTTACAATATTTTGTTTCTAAGTGCACAATGAAATGCAAAAAAAACCTAGTATCGAGCTCATATCTCCGACTAGGCGCAGTTTGTCGACGGGGGGGGCATTCTGCTTTCCATAGATGTGCCGACCCATCTAGGTAGCCTTTTCTCGAGTTAACACGTTTTAGGATGGTGGCTAGACTATCTTGCACCAGCTTCACAAGGGTTCACAAGTTTTACCAGGGTGAGATTTGTAAACCGGAACTAGGGAAGCAATGGTAGTACAAAATGCCCCCCGTCGACAAACAGCGCCCTCCGACTATGCCCGCATGAGGCCGAGCACGCTACCCAATCAACCACGCTGCTCTTACCTTTATCCTGGAAGATCCGCAACAGAGCTTCGTGATCCTGTCTAATCGGCCTACCATCTCACTTGTTCAATTTTCTTCCAGGTTATATATTAGCGTCATTCCACTCACAGACATAGAGGAATGGCAGGAAAGTAAGGGGAATAGGACTGCGGCCTAGCATATCGTTCGAAAGCTGTTACCTTCAGCTACGTATCTGTGAAATACGGGGCTAAACTAGCCGCAGAAGAAACTTTGAAGATTGAAAGGAAACCCGAGAGATGAAAATTAGCGCCAGGGAAAGTGCCCTTCTGATGGTAAGATTCATTCTGTGTCGGACCAATTGTTGCGCACTACGGTGTTTCAAAAAAGAAAGTAGAAGATTTGGTTCCGAAGTGCAACGAAGGAGGAACAAAAAAAAGTTGCGGCTGAGGAGAGCCTCCATGATGTTCATCCTGCACAAGAAAAGCCGGCGGATGAAGTCAAGCGCTGAATGCCTGATCACAGAGGTATGACCTTTTTCGAGCTTCCCCGCGAAACTGACATTACCGCTGCAGTCGTTGCCCGAGCTACGCCCGAAAATTTTACGATGGTCAAGAGGGTGAATGTTTGGGTACCTCGTTTTCTTGCAGAAGCACGAACGCAGAGCAAATTCGATGCCTGTAGCAGTGCCTTGGATCATTCACGACTGTGAAGGGCGCTCTGGCCCCAGGCGAAACATGGGTAGCTTTGAACTCTGAGACGAAACTCACAAACGTCAATTTTGTATGAATGCAGAAGCCGTTTGAATTTGGGCAAAAGGAGATACGTGGGCCCAAGCGGATAATCACTATAACGATTTTCTTCACTGTGGCTTTCGAGCGGCTCTATACAGAGAACAGGGCATCACTGTCGGTCCATATTGACAGTCAGATCTACATATGTATTCTTCCCTACAACTGCAAAAAGGCCTTCATTGGTCGTGACTATGCCAGTCCCTGAGTAACCGTAACATTGGGCAGTGCTCAATCACGAACAATACCGAGACCTCGGTCCAAATTGCCTTTTACAGCCGTGCGATTTCAACTGTTCTAGTAAGTAGAAGGTACATTCCAACGTCAAACGATAGGACGTTTTGTCATTTAGCGAAATTGACATCAAGAGCGATTTTCTCGTTATTCCAAAAATGATGGTTCCAGTGGTCCAAACGGTCCGAGACACTGAGGGCGGGTCATTGATGGGAGAGGTATCCACTCAACTTACAGCCGAAGTATTACTCTTTTATCTGATTTCCTCTTCTTTTCATTTGGGTGCAACCTTCCTCTCTTTGAATGTGATGATCTGAAATTTCAATGAATGAGTATCTGGCATTTTTCCACCATTCCTACCTCTAGTGTTTCTTTTTATGATCGCATTCGCTATATGGGTCAATGCCGCGCCTGCGAATACTTATTAATATAACAGCGGACTTATCTGCGGGACTTGAGAAAAAATTCACAAGGTAGGAATTTCTTACATTTTTCATTAGTTCGATGCTTATCACCTCAGTCAAAGCTAGCCTCTTTATGGGGAAATAACGGTCATAAGAGTTGCTGATGGTGAGAGGGAAAGATTCTAAGGCTCTACCTTATCGCACATTACTCTGGTTCCTTGTGAGTATACAGGCAGCGCAGTACCAAGTATTCAATATGCAAAACGAACGTGCCCGACCTGAACCAGTATGTGAAATTAAGAAAGACAAAATCTCAAACTCAGCGCACTTGTGATTATTTTCGTATCACGTACTGCGGCATTAAACAGCAGTTACCAAGCTAGAACAGCTTTAAAAAACGACAAAATCATTAAACCGTCTCTCAAACGTATTACAAAGGCGTGGAAGGCGAAGAAATATGACCGCATCTCCGTTATGGAAGTGCCCCAGATATTCTCTATGTAGGTGATTCCACTTCCATAACACAAACATGTCGTGAATTGTCAATTCGCGCTGTTTCCCTAATCATTCATAATACTTTCATTTCTTTTCCCTCCCGTTATCCTTTTAATTTCTGCCCAGTTGCCTAGATTTGGAAGCTTTTTCCAACTGGCAAAGATAACGTTACACATAGGAATTGGAAACGTTAATCTTTGTTGCTATCTTTTGCACGGCCAAATTCACTTCCACTGAGGCACTGTACTGTGACAGTACTCATCGAAATCCGGTCAGCTACACCAACCTGAATTTCCAATGCTGTAGATTCTGAAAGATTCGGCAAAACCACTTTGGAAGTGTCGTGAGGCAATGGCTTCAACGTTGGTTCCCAACGATAACGGCTGATGCCTACTGTGGAGCCTTGTAAAGTTTTGAGTTTGAGTAGTTATCAAATCTTTCACTGAATCTTAGGCATAAGAGGAACAACAACTTCGCTCAAAAATATTCACCATCGATAAGGAGTACAGGAACAGGGCGAAAGGGGGCCATTCGAAAACGTCTTCTCCCCCATATCCTTTCAAGTGTTTCCTGTACCCTCGATTACACTATTTCTGCAGCATTGGTACCTTCTGCCTTCGTGCTGCTCTCCGAATTTTGTTATCAGACAGATCAAGTTGATTGAGTGCGTCATCATAATCCTATTACATAGTTGAAAGCCGATTTAGCGAGCAGAATGAATTGATAAGAAAATAAAACCCTTGTAGCGACGCCCCAGACGGAGGTTTTGTCCATTCGTCGGATTCGTCGGACAAAAGAAGTTGCACAAATCATAAAACATCAGCGTTGTCGAATATGACTCCATAGGAGCAATCTCTACTCACTATGATTCTTTCCTTTGATTATCATCGTGCCTTTTCGCTTCATGATTCAGTCTTACATACCTTTTCAGCTATGAGGGTCGGGATCGCAATCTTCACCTTATTCGCAAGCACTAATGCATGGTACTACGGTAGGCCGGATCCTGGCTCTTCTACTCAGTGAGTTTCTTTCCTTCAAGGAAACTTTGCATGATATTTAGGACGTCTGGAAGAATACACTTCTAAGCAAAGTTATATCTGGGCATATTTGAATGTAGATTCAATCCTCGTAACGAAGCACAGAGTCAGTTAGAATCTGTTTACTAAATTCGGCACTCTCTCCCCCATCCCCCCTTCCCAACCTGCCAGACATGTTTGATACTAGCTACTGTCACCATTTCTTGCACCACTCCCTGCACAATGCGCCACGAATGCTTGCCGTAGCAAACTGGAGTGTACATAGAGAATTACTATACTTCCCAGTCGAGGCATTGCGCGGTAGTAGAGTATTTCCTGTTTCCATCCATCGGACTTTCAATAAGAATTTGCGCTTTGAGGTCGTTCATGATGTAGATTTTCGTTCTGATTAATTTCCTAGTTAGCTGAGGACACGCACAGGGACAGAGACAGCTACTCCACCCAAAAGGCGCAGACGTCTAAAGAATCAGGATTGGCTGCGTATTGGATGGAATGGTTCTTGGACGCGGCGGTGCAAATGAATGCGCCACTTCGCTCGCGACGCTTAGTAAGGCTGCGTTTATACTTTGCGGCAGCGTAGCGCTTCCAGCGTTTCACGAGCGTTTCACTAGCGTTTCGCTAGCGTTTGCAGCGGCGGGGCTAGAGAGTATAGAAGAGTAGGATAGAGTACAAAATACTCTCCTACGCTTCTAATACTCTCTAGCCCCGCCGTTGCAAACGCTAGCGAAACGTTAGTGAAACGCTCGTGAAACACTGGGAGCGCTAGATCGATAGCTATGCTTCCCGTGCCCTCGCTACGCTAGCGTACGCTGGTGACGCTGGGAACGCTAGATCGATATCTATCCTTTCCCCGACACTGCCGCTGGCGTACGCTGGAAGCGCTACGCTACGCTGTTTTTTTTTCTTTTTTTCTCGCAAATGCATAAAACGCAAGCCTAAGTCCCGCACCTCTTGTTACGAGTCTTTACCCGTCACTTAATTATTGCGGCAAGGCTCGCGGCGCGGCTGCGGTGTGTTCCGAGCGCGGCGATCACCTGTTTCCAGCCTATTTTAGTCATTTTCTCCCTAGTTTACGCTGTTTTGGCTGCTTTTCTCACGATTAGTTGTTTCTTGTCTTCACAAGTAAATTATGATTATTTCTTTCTGGTTGTGCGCTAAAATTAAACAGTTTTAAGCAGACAGTAGAACAAATATCATGAGAAAATCGCAAAAAAAACACTCTCTATTGCAAAACAAAGTAAAACCAACTCCTCGTCCTAATAATACTTCATATAACGATAGACAACAAACTAACCTTAAAAGAATAGAGGAATAGTGAGAAAAGCAGCCAAAACAGCGTAAACTGGGGAGAAAATGGCTAAAATAAGTGGGGACAGCTGATCGCCGCGCTCGCAACACCGCAGCCGCGTCGCGTCCCTTGTCCGCCCAAATCAAGTCACCGGATGACTAGTGTAGGCCCCTGATTCTTCATCTGTAAACGTGTGCCGCCTTGCAGCAGCGCCTTCCTTTAGGAGTGAGTGATGACAGGATAGAGTAGTTACTCTATTTATATCTAATCTATTTATTATCATAAAATTATTTCAGAGGAGGAATATGGCCGCTCCCTTGGACAATCTCCTACGACACTTACAACCACACAATCAATCCAGGGCAATTTCATTTCGTTTCCAAGGTCATTCCCATTTACTACTTAACTGAATTTTGGCTTCAAAGATGTCTTATAGGTTGGTACCTGTGATGTGATAGACAAAAGCAATGGATAGATACATGAAGCTATCATTCCCTCTATATGATCCGGTTGGTTCACTTTTTATGAAAAACGTTATTTTGTAAGTCACCGAACGGGTATCGGTGGTTTGTGGCCATGACTTCAAACAGGCGGTTTGAATTAGCATAAGAATACTCACGAAGCAGCTAGCAAACTAGTCAATAGTGTTTAACCTTGATTTCAGTCAACATACAGCGACACAGCCGCAACACTGACCACCCTCGTAATAGCTGTAACTGAAGGCTGCACCAGCTCATTTCCACAGATGGACATGGACGAAAGTTGTAAGGCTTTATAAGAAGTTTGTTCAAGACACATTCTGCGATTGCCGTCGTGGGACTATGTAGGTGGTCCGAGTATGAAGCCTCTCATGGAAATTGATTTATTAATGGAAAATTGACTTATTAGTGAAGTAAGAAAGCAAAACGGTGCTGTTTTTGAACAGACGAAGCATCGAAGACGCCCTGGGGAGGCACCAATATTGGACGAGAACTCGAAGAAAAGGGGCACTGCTGCACTGGTGAGAGAATAGAGACAAAGACTGAGAGAATCCGAAACTCTCCTACTCATACAATTACAATGTTGCTTTTTCTCCGCAAGCAAGTAGCCTGATCCGCGGTCCCCACTTTCGCGACGCCGAGTGACGAGTGGATAAGGCACCCATGCCATCGTTCCTCTTATTGGTAGACCCACCTTCACTTGTCCCGCCCACCATTATCCACCTGTAATAACGGAGGATCTTCGGACGGACAAAAGCTATCCCCTGTAGCAGCGTCGAAAGTGTGAGGACTTCGTCCGATCATCCCATTTGCACTCTCTCTGCTTACAAGTGCACTCGCCAGGGGTTTTACTTAAACACTGAACGATTTTCCTCTATTTGTTCCTTCACCACTGTATCTTCGTTTCTCTATTAGCCCCACTACCAAGAAAATCCGATGGCGAGCTTTGCCCTTCTCGAGCTCTGAAAGGAGTGAGGATACAGGTCGTATCCTGACCACAGGTCGTATCCTGACAGAATGAACGCAACGCGCTTCACCTGTGTCTAGAGGAACAAGACCGTAGACATGTCGCTTCCTCAGATTGGTGAAGCACCTCTTGAGCGGCGTTCCTTCGTACTGTGACGATTGCAGCACCTCTCTCACTTTTGCGCCCTCACACTTTCTGAGACGCTGCTACAGGGGATAGCTTTTGCGAATGTAGGACGGATTACTTGCACAATGAAGGGTGTGGTGCGTCACGTCCGAGCGGTGACAGCGCGCTCTAGCAGAGTATTCACTAGTTGGTTGAAAGCGCGTTCCACGTTCATTTGATGTTCGGACGCATTCGCTGCTTTTAGACAGCATACTGGTTGACAAATCTAAAGGAATCGCAACACTGACAGCTGTTCAAGTATGGGGAGCTCTCAGAGGATTGGAGACGTTCAGCCAACTGATCTACCAGCCTACAAAGAACAAGGTGCCTCGTACTTATTGCCTCTAAGAAAGTCAAAATAACAAGCACGTGCTTTTATTTCAGTACCGCGTTCGGACTGTATCAATTGCTGACTCTCCGCGTTTTCCACATCGAGGAGTAATGATCGACTCTTCCCGACACTTTCTTCCAGTTGGAATCATTCTCGAAAACCTCGTGAGTACAACATCTGAATTCATGTAATTCTTGAAATATAATTTGTTCCGCTGGGAGGGTCAAATAGGTCAATATTGGGGAAGCTCTCAGGCTTTGAGCAATTCTCGGAGCATATTCCATTGCATTCCAAGAATGGATCCTTAACTAAAGATTAGGCACACTTGTTGAAGACTGTTGGTCAGGAAGTCCACGGTTCAGAGCGGCACGCGTGAGTGACCTGAGCACATACTCCTTGCCGCCCCTACTGTGCATGCCGCACTAGACAATGTATTCGCCTCTCCATCACTTTTCCCTGAATGTAATTGTGGGGCGGGGACGGTCAATCGCTTTCCTCCTTGGTGCTCACCTTCTCTTTGCTTCTTGCAAGAAGGGGGCATCTATGGAGAAGGCTATGTTGTCGACAGTCACCGCCTACATGCCCAGCAGTAGACTGTGCCTTCGACAATAATTACATGGAATACTGTTAGTAAACTTCAAACTCGTAGATGAGGTGCAAGTCAGCAGCAAGGTCAGTTCTGTCGATTACTCGTTACAGGATCTCATGGCACAAAACAAGATGAACGTCTTGCACTGGCATTTGGTGGATAGCGAATCGTTCCCATACACGTCGCTCAAATTCCCAAATATGTCTCTCCTGGTGAGATTTCTACCTTACCAGGAGTATAAATTTTCATACTAAAAAAGTTCAGGGAGCTTACACGCCTGCTCATATCTATTCCGTTGACGACATCAGGAAAGTGATGGACTACGCACGCTTGAGGGGGATTCGTGTCGTTCCAGAATTCGATACACCAGGTAACTTGGGATTTGCTTGAGCCCTAACAATCTTAAATGTGGAATGCATGCATCTGGGCTTCTTCTGCAAAGCTATGACGACATGTCTGAGGCTCAGGAGGAGAATCTCTAGAGTAGGTGAACGTATTTCAAGTGCACCAATCCCATCCTTATTATAGTAATTTCAGTTTTGCACAGAGAGTCCTTTGAATGCACCCTCCCCAAAGGTTAATAGACCCGTGGCTAATGATCTTGAAGTTCGAGTACGGTGGCCACGCAAAATAAGATAATCGCACTGGTTTTTAATGGAGGACGTAGGTTGTATGGGGTTGTATGACACGGACGCACCAAAAGAAAGCTGAAAACTCCATTACTGAACATTATGGTTTCACGTTTCACAGGCGTGGGCACGATGGCTGCGGGCGGGCCATTGTCGCCAATGTCACTTGGTGGAAGAACTAAAGTGTGTGTGGCCAAATGCTCACTTGTAGTCCTTTCACCAGTAGCGCTGGCAACAACCGTCCGCCTCCAATCGTAATTGTATGTACCCTGTGCCCTTCAAACCAGTTCCAACGAACCTTTTAAAATAATTTACGTACGATATCAAAATTATGAGCTACCTCTAGCAATAAGCCCTTTGAAGGTCACGCTGGTGCATGGGGCAAAGCGTTTCCCAATTTGCTTCCCGCTGTGCTACAACTCAATGGGATTCATAGATGAATTGTCCAATATCATGGATCCAACACAGGAAACCACCTTTACGTTCCTCTCACAGTTCTTCTCGGTACGTTTGTTGTCAGTAAAGTTGTGTTGTTAAGCAGCTATACCAGCTATACTACAAACTGCTCGGTAGCCCGACTTTTACAGGAGGCGCTGGCACTTTTCCAGGACAACTACATGCACTTTGGCGGAGACGAGGTTTCGTCCGATATGCAGCAGTGCTGGTGAGTGGAGGTAGACAGAGCCCACGAGCTTAAAAAGCATGCATTATCTGGATCTGTGAAACGGCGGCATGGATGCTACACCTCACTCCCCTTACTTCCAAAAAAGGAAGAGTCTTCACAGCCTACCTGCCATCGCCAACCTACGCAATTTCACCACAGAGTGAAGGGGTAGCGATTTTGACGCCCCGCGAAATTGGAGCAGGGAACAAATACGGCTTCACTGGCCCAAACGTCAAACTGATGTGGGACACGGAAGAGAACTGCAACGCTTCCCACGTTTGTCTCCTTTCTCCCATATCGAAGCAGTAAAGCACTCAAGAAGCGCGGCTCACCGTTGGGAACTACGTAATAGCTGCCAATCTCCGCCCATATCCGATCGCCTATGACAAGGCTATACTGCGCGTAGCCAAGGCTATGTTTGGCATGTCTCTGTCTTTGGAGATTGTTATAGTGGCGGAAGTGGGTTGTAGATAAAGAAGAACCTTTGTCTTTGATTTCTCTCTGCTTTTTACCTCAAACGTCACGATGCTTGGACAGATCATGCGATATGGAAAATGTACCCTGGATGGACCGATCGCAAACTTCTCAAAAGATGGGGATTAGGGAGTGTCTAGTGCAGAAAAACCGTGCGCTGGATCCCAGTCGGGAGTCGTTTTTGATAGATGGAGGGATGAGAGTCGTAAATGGCCTGCGAAATTCTCCGTTTGACAGTTTATTTTTCCTCTTTCTCACGCGCTGGCCACATAGTGGGGAAACTTCTACAAAAGGGTGGAGGGTTCGTATCGCTAATATCTCCCCCTTGCTCGACGGCGCAGCCAATGTGCTGTGCAACTAGCACCTTCGAAAGTAAGAACTGATTGTTGGTTGGTGATGAGCTATTA
>MU961815.1:0-13236 GCA_036418165.1 Cooperia oncophora | reverse complement strand
AAACAGTAAGTGATTCATTCCCTTGAAGGATGCGTCTGGTCAGCATATTCGCTTGGATCGTCGCTTTTCTGCTGTTCTGTTATGCTATGGTATTATTTTTCAATATGCAATTTGCTTCACATCGGAAGCTAACATATGTCTTTATATGCAACTCGTGCAGGTGATTTACAGAGGGCTTCTTGTTTCTTGGAATCCCGGTAGATAAAATATTTTGCAGGGTTGAATACGTTGAGAGCATCCCCACTGGGTTGGTGAACTTTACTGGAGGCCCGATTCAGGCCGACACACACATCAAGCTTGGCAGGACTTGTTCAACACTGCCAACAAATCTATCCACATTGCTGCCCTGTACTGGAATTTGAACTCATCGGAGTATCCTACAGCGGAATATGGACGACAGGTCTTTTCTGACCTCGTGGACGCTGGACGGAGAGGAGTTGATGTAAGGTTTTATGTCTGAATTTCGTTGCTTTTTCAAGACTACTGCTTCCATTGTGACATGGAGAGTTGGTAGGAGGAGTGAGTAATACTCGAGAGGAGAGGATGAAGGAATCTCGAGAAAATCTGCTAAAAACGGATAAATAGTATACCTGTCTGTTTAGGTCTCCAAAATCTGCCAAAGAGAATGTTGTACTTGTGAGTTGATTTCTCCGATCCCCAATTCTGCGATCCTTTAGTGGGACAGGGTTGATCGATACGTATCTTTTACCCGCACTCTCCGATTCTCCTCATTCCGCGACTCTTCAGTGTCGCAAAGTATGAACGCCGCCGTGTTATGAGCGCCCTATTACGAGCGTAGTATGGACTGAGCTTCCAATAAGCACACGTAACCGGATATGAACCCAATAAGTACTACACGGAACTTGTTTACTAACCATCGATTTTCATTGCTTTGTTCCAAAAAGGGTCAGTTTCAAGAATTCCAGCAAGAATTCTCGCTGTCTGTTCGCCGCGCATGTTGGGGCGTGTGAGGGGAGATGGGTTTGGCGTCACCAAACCCAGCCTCCTCTGACACGCCCCATCATCCGCAGGAACAGGACTGTATACTTCGACTCGATAGGGCGCGGCTTCGGCAAAATGTTGACCACGGTTAAGGCGTTACCCATATTTGCGACTGAAGATGAAGAGCGTGCCAATCTGAGGTGAAGTGATTGCTTACTCCACTCTGATGGAATTTCTGCCCATAATTTGAACGTGTCAAGAGTAAGTAGTCTAAGTAGTAGCGCGATGCCCACGTGATTGGAAGCGAGATCCATTTTGAAGGTTGTGCCTTCAACTTTTGACTGAACGGTTTCATTTATAGATTCGGATTGCTCAAGACGTCAGTAAAGGTCTGTCAGATAATCACGATTCCCAATGGCTTGCTGATCAAGGACTAGCTAAGGTATATTCTAGAAAGTGATCCGTAATATAGTATGAAAAAACAAGTTCTTTTCAGGTCCGCACGTTAGATTTTAAAAAGTTGATGGGCTCAGGTGTTCTGCACACAAAGTTTATCATAGTGGATCTTACCCATGTCTATATAGGTTCAGCAAATATGGATTGGAAGTCACTGGCGGAGGTTCGACGTTCATTCCTTCTCGTTCTCCCTGCCTATAAGTTTTTTTTTCAGGTGAAAGAGTTAGGTTTATACATCCAGGATTGTCCATGTTTGGCTGCTGATTTGAACCGAATTTTTGCTGTGTATTGGCATCTTGGGCAGGTATGAAAGTGCGTTGTTGACTGAATTTAAGCGAATGATTCTTCTTCAGAAGGACGCTAAAATTCCTCATAAATGGCCGTCTTCTTTCGAAACATCTTACAATATCAAGTCGCCTATGAAATTCAACTGGAGCACAGTGGGGACAGATGTTTTCATATCCGTACGTTTTATTTTCCTTATTAGTTGAATGTTGATAAGGTTCTCGCTAATATACAACGTATATCTAGAAGTTGGAGAGGGAGTGTGGTTGTGAGCACAGCGGTAATTTATGTCCAAGGCTGGCACTATCCACAGGATTTCCATACCGGCGCCATGCTCAGAACCAACTCCACTGACTTTTCTTCCTTCCAACACCTAGAAATGGCAATGAACGATATTCGGTCGCATTTGCTTGATAACGTTTTTTGTCTTGGTTCTACTTGGAAGGGGCGTTTAGCACTTCTCCTAGTTCCTCTTGTTAGTTCATGTTACCTAGCAGGTTCTGCTTTGGACCTACAAACTCTTCTGAAGCTGTGAAGAGGTCATAATGGGCCAAATGGAAATTACAGGTCCTCGTAAGGTAGTCTGTACAAGCCGCGCTGGGCGCTGTTTGTCGGACGGGGGGCATTTTGTAGTATCATTGCTTCCTCAGTTCCGGTTTACATGTTTCACTCTGGCGAAACCTGTGAACTCTTGTGAAGCTGGAACAAGGTAGTCAAGTCATCTTGTTAAAACCTGTCAACTCGAGAAGAGGCTTCTAGATAGGCCGACACGTCGATGGGAGGTAGCAAAAGTGCAAAATGCCCCCTCGTCGACAAACTGCGCCGCCTCGCCGTCTACCGTTCCAATGCCTTTCGACCGCATCGCGCAAGTTTTTTTCAGGCATCGTATGTTTTATTATAATGTTCATTTCATTCCAGGTTTCGCCGGCACCATTCATCAACTGGTCGTGAACATGACTTAGAAACGATTATCACGTTGATTTCGTCTGCTCATCGCAGTGTCTGTGTATCTGTTATGGATCTTATTCCCCAAACGTTGTACATGGGAAGTAATAACAGGTTAGATTTTTCATTTCTCTAGGTCCATATTAATCTAAGAACCTTTTAAACTGCAACAAGGCGCGTGCTGCTTTTCGGGAGGGGGGGGCAGGGGTGGATTTAAGCTGCAGAACTTCTGTGACGTTGGTCGGTCTACCAGTAATTCTTGTATCCTCATGGAATCACATGTTGTGTTTAGCTACTGGCCCGATATCGACGATGCACTTCGCTCAGCGGCTTTCCGAGGTGTAGATGTGAAGCTTCTTGTCAGCCAATGGAGTCACTCTCGTCCTGCCGAGCTGGCCTTTCTCAGAAGCCTAGTCGCCATCAACGATGGGCTCCCGAAGACATTACGGGGCAAAGGAAGTATCACAGTGGTATGTTCTGTATTCCTGCAATTTCATTAGAGTATGCTTGGTTGAAAAGAGCGAATTGGCTGGAGGTCAGGGAAGGGTGATATGGTATAAAATTATTTTTTAAGAATTTATTCATTGTACCATCGACGGAGGAGCAAAACAAAAAAATACCGTTGCACGTGCTAACCAAACAGTATATGGTCACCGATCGGGCAGCGGATTATGTTGTGTAGTTCGATCCCTATATCGAAAAGCTAATTAAATGTCAATCTAGCTAATCATATCTATAAGTATAATATTTGAATATTCGAACAGTGCAGTTTTCTGTTTTCCAAGGCAGCCTCAACCATTTTACCACCTCTCACTTTGTGACCTCTCCTTCTAAAGCGGGTTAGAAGGCATTGGTCTCTTCCTGGAGCCGACCCGCGATTTCCAACTCGTTCGACCTGTGCGGGGTACTTGTCAGCTTCACACCTTTCTCGCCAAGGAAGTTGAAGTCATTGCCAGAAAAGGCGTGGCATCAGTAGGTCAGACGAAATTGGTCATTGTTCGCTATCTATGTCCCGCCCGATAGCGGGGTTTTTAACGCTGAGACGATGAAGGCAGGGAGCGCATTTCGAGGAATTAGACGAAAAAGAAGATGCGGCGTTAGACGCAGAACGGAAAGTGTAAGAGCACTAGGAAAGCACAATTATTGATTGCCTCCACCCATTACGAACAGCGCGGAACTACTACCTTTAATCATCGTGTGCACATAATTTTCCCAAAAACAATTCAGTAGCACTAACGCAGCATTACAGGAAGAGCGCAAATTTCTGGAAATCTACTTTTTGCGAGTTGAAGAACCAGTAATTTGTCATAAGATCAGTCCCCTTTTCGGGCTTGCGGGCACGTATTTCTACTTCCATTGAGATTCGTTCGGTGATTAAGTGAATTGCTATATCGTTAATATGGCATAGTCGCCGAGGCTCACCCAACTCATACAATTTTCACGGGGAGGGGAAACGGTAGAAGGCTTCGATTGGCCTTGGTGGAAGCCGATCGGCGATTCGATTTCTTGAACCGCGCACCGAGTGCACGAGTGAGTTCGCACTATACATCAATAATGTCTACCACGTGCTATTCGAAACATTACCGAATGGTACCGTACGTTGAATTGTATGCTCCTACCGTCTGTTCCAGTGGAAGTTTTGCAGATGATTTTGGATCTCGTGAACGTGCGCCATCCTTTGACGTTTTCCGCTCTGCGTCCGAACGCAACATCTTTCTCGTCCATTTCCGTTGAATAATTGTCATGATGGATAGCATCAATTTCGTTGCTCTAGAACCTGATTTTAACCTTTTTTTCAGGAACGTCCAATTGGGCTGGTGACTATTTCATCTCGACCGCAGGTGTAGGTGTCGTCATGTCTAATCATGAAGGAAAGGGTGTTGTTCAGCAACTACAGGCGATTTTTGATAGAGACTGGAATTCACCCTATGCAGCTGTTCTTTGAGACACAAGTCACTACACGACTATCTATGACCTCATGGCTGGCTTGTTCACTTATACTGGTTGTGGCGGCGTGATTCGAGGCCAATACCCTACCTATCTCCTATATTTTTCCATTCTGAGCTGTAATACCTCGTGAGAGAGGATCTCTGAATTTAGTTTCTGTCGTTCTGAACTACCACTATTGCACATAATTCCAATTGCCACGCTTTCAGCATTTAGTTGAAATGTACCCTACAGTATTTTTTTGTATCAAACACTTTGGAAAGCAGCGCGACCATTCCGCTACTATTGAAGCCGTTTTTTTACAGGCCCATAATGTAACAGTCTCTCGGCTTATTTTTCCGTGAGGTAATGCACGCCAAGGAGGCTTTCTGCTCTTGTGAATTCTTCGTGCCCTCAAATACTCTAGTAAATGCAAAAGTTTCTGAGCCTAGGCTCCCCTCCCCCCTCCCCGAGAAACGTGGAGGTTCTCGGAAGACTGATTGCCCTGAAAGAAAAGGCCTGCCAGTCGTGACTAGGGCTGTTCGCCCTCTCAACGATTCCAGTCCTAATTAGCTTATCCTCGCGGATAACGTTCAGGACTGCCGTAGTCGGAACTTGTAAGCGGGATCATATGCGTACCCATCCTTCTAACAGACTCCTCAGAAGTCGGATTAGACAATCGTAAATTGTGGCCTCGTCGCGCGCGGTGAGCGGCATTTCCCCATTTTGTCGATCGAAGCAGCGAACCTCTTATGCGGCGAAGCTCATATGAAAAAAGTTGAGACAAGAATAAATGACGTTTTTTTTCCCAAATTTTCACGTTCCTTTAACACTCAGATTCAAACGAGCAGGAAGGAAAATTTTGCTGTCGAGTGCGGCGTCAGACCAGCGCGGCGTACTGCGATTGTCTTGTCACATACCCCTCCTTCACCGACTTGGATGCGAGGAGAGGAAAGGCGCGTTCATGACATCTTTCCGTGGCTCCGCTCCGACATTCCAGAACGGTGCCAGGCCCATCCAACTGCCGCAAACGGTATCTGTGAAGGATGCAAGGTGAAACGGGATTTGACCCGTAGGATGAACGGGGGTGGGGTGGAGGAGGGAGGTGGGAAATTCAGCACTTTCTGCCTTCATGTTTCTTCCACTCCTCTTTCGTTGTAGCAACTCGTGCATATTGAGGACATACTTCGCGCTTAACGGATATGTCCTGTCTATTCCATGTATAGGGAAGCTGGGCTGACGACCAGCAAGTATGCACCCTTCCCGCTGCTCGAAAGTGCGCAAAAAACCAGCTGCCTCCGAATTTTTGTTCAATGTTGTTCTTGTATAGAAAAAACGAATATTCATTCGTTTGGCTGGTTGAAATTGTAACTTGCTCTGTTGACCTATAGGTTGCGATAGTACAGGTGTTAAAATGTGTAGTGTATACATTAGTCGAACTTCAATGATTCCATTTTCGTTGTATGCTACGTGTACTTTTTGTCGGACGTGGTCCAGCTGTGTGACGCAGTTTAATCATATGCAGCAAAAGCTAAAGTGTGAGGTAATTTTCCAATCCATTTCATTAATGGAACGTGCTCAATATGTCTGTGAATAAAAGTTCAACTTGTTGTTGTCGATTTTCTGCGTTTATCAGCGGTTTCGAGGATAGGTGGGTGGGGCACGTCATGCGTTTCAAAGATCGTTGGACCGGAGCCGTTCCTGACTGGATCTCGCGGGGTGTCAGACGAACACATGGACGAACGCCCATGGTCAGACTTGGTGAAAGCTCTGAACGAATGGGTCCATCGTGTTACTCGAGTACAGAAAACCCACTGGGAACTCAGCACACGAATGGAGACGTTCTTGGCGCCCGCTTGAGCAACTGGGTGAAGCGCAGGTGATTGATCCTGCCTCGCTAAGCATCTAATCCTGCCTTGCAGAGGCAGTTTCGAAAAGCGAGCAAGGCAGAACTGATGGATGAGATGTACGGCGGCTATTTCTTACTTCCGACCTACTATCTCGGGCGTTTGATATGCTCTAATGTTCTGAGGAGGAACTGTCTAACTTCTTTATCGCGAAGGAGGATGGATTCGATGGGTGGCTGCTCTTACTTTTTTTACCAGCAGCAGAATGTACCAGCCGCTCCTGCTGTAAACCTGTTGAGTTCATGATGCAATTGTCTGAAATCAGTTGCCGTCTTCTTGGCACCCTGTGGCGCCTTGGATTTTTGAGGCAGATCCGGGAAGATGGTCGCCCTAGAGTCCTGGATTCAATGATGTTTTCCTAGCTGATTGAAAGATTGCACCTTCCTATACAGAGTTACCGAGCGTGAAATCACGTTAAAAGTGTCGCAGGGCTTCTCGTCTAAGATGAGGTAAAAATGGAAACCCGCGAAGAGCTGTTAAGTCATAAGCGCTTGCTCGCTGCATGTAGAAGGGTTGCAATGCTTGTCTAGTTGCAACAGATAAAAAAACAAATTTCAATTCGTCGTTGAGAAACATTTCCAAATCGAGTCGCTCACGTCATAGCTGACAGGTGAATTAAACAGAGGCGTTGCCCTAGAGCGTTGCCTGAGGAGCATGTGATTTCGTGCAACCAGCCTCCCGCTGGTCTTGAAGATTGCCCAGGGTTAAGGTAAGTGGTCTCCCTTGTGACTGGGTGATGACCTGTCTTGGTGGGGAACATCAGTAAAGAAGCAAAGCCATTTGGTCGAGCAGTCACAAATTTTTTTTTTTATCTATTCAGGGTCCGAATAGAGGGTTTCAGCCGAAACGGTACCGTAAATCGCAATAAAATCCTTTACCAACCCTGCGAGAGTTCAACAAAAGAAGACCTTCACCAGATACGTATATATTAAGTACTGCAATACTGTCCATCAATACTTTTCATTTAAATTCTCGCAGTCTTAATAAGGACAGTATGCACCTGTTAAGGTGGAATATTTCCAACGACTCATAATAAAATTCAATTAACACTTATAAATTGACGATTGACGTTTCAAAATTGTAATCCTCAAAACGCCCTTTAAATACGCTTTTCATATTAGGTTGTCCGGGAAGTTCTCGGCGTTTTGAGTTCTTCACTCAAACGAACATAACTTTCTAATACTCGTCGGATTTAATCGAAATAGGCACCGTTCGAATCAGCACATTTTTACCCAATGTGAAACCAGTTGATAAATCCCATCAAAGGAAAAACTGGGTGGTCGAGAATCCACGAAATCTGCGAAGGTCTTTTTTGCCTGGTCTTAATTGATGAAGTATTTTCAGCAAGGAAGTTCTGAAAATGTCTGAAAAGGTGATAGTCGGTTGGTGAAAGGTCTGGAGAATATGGCGGGTGAGGTAGAACTTCAACCCAATTCGTTCAATTTATGGATAGTGACTTGTGAAACGTGTGGGTGGGCGTTGTCATGCAGAAGAATCGGACCCACTCTGTTGACAAGTGCTGGCTGCAGCTGACGCAATTTTCGGTACATTTCGTCGATTTCTTCACAGTAGGACTCTGCTGTGATGGTTTGGCCTGGTGACAAAAAGTTATAGTGGATCACACCAGCCGATGACCACCACACTGTGACCATGACCTTTTTTGGTAAAGATTCGGCTTTGGAAATTGCCTCAGATTGGTTCGTCGGTAAAGTCCAGCTTACGTCCGTAACGTTCTCCTTTATAATACCATGATCGCATTTTTTTCATGCACAGGTGACAATTCGGTCAAAAACCTGTCGTCTTCTGTTGCAAAAAGACAAGAAGAAACCTCCCGAGACGGGCAAATTCTGGGCCGGTCACTCTTTTGTGGGGACACCCATTATCGAGTTTTTTTTTCACCTTCCCAATGCGTTTCAGACCATCTGCAACACTGGATTTGTCAACGCCTAGCTTTTCTCAATCTCTCGAACTGTTTGGATGGTCAGCCCATCCAAACCCTCCTTCAAATCCTCGGTTATTATGTTTAGGTCGACCGCTACGAGGTTCATCTTCAGGGCTGAGATCTCCAGAACGAAATTTGTCGAACCATTGCCGCACGGTGCTTTCTCTAGCACTATTGGGCCCCCACACCTGGTTAATTTGTTGAGCTCTCGATTGCGGATTGACCCAATTTTTAGTCGAAGAAAAATATCGTCCGAAGTTGCTCTTTTGACATGCTTCAAAAAGTCTTGGGAAAAGGGGGTTTATCAAGCAATGGTGAAACGGCAATTATACCCACCCCAGAGTAGGGGCAAAGACTTTCTTCAAGGTGTACTATGGGACCGCAAGGGAGAATGAGTGTTTTTAATCAGTCAATGATGTACAAAAAATGGTATTTAAAAAACGCCTGAAAAGCTTTCCGAACAACCTATTTAGTTGTCCGGAAAGAATGCGGTCGTTATGAATTTTTTAAACATTTGTCTATTGTTTCTCGATTCCTACTAATAGAAGAATTTGGAGACGAGGTTTTTCTCTATAGAAAGAGATTTTTTATTGTGGCTCTTTTTGATATGTTTTTGTCCATTCTAAATTTGGCTTTTTGGAAAAAAAAAAATAAGTTGAAGAGCGGGTGCCGCACCAGCTGAGCGACGCAAACAAGGCAACACGAGTGGCAATGGCCGGAATTCTTCTTCGTCGCTCCAAGAACAGCGGTTTTTCGACTCTATTATTACATCAAATGAGAAAAGGGTCTGCTTCGATAACGCAACGAGAAAAGGACAGTGGTTAGACTCCAGTGACCCTCCAAAACGCTGATATACGCGGCAAAAAGGTGATGCTCGTGTTGGTGGAATAGCAAAAGGTGATGATTCTTTGAAAATCCGGAATTCGGTCAGACGTTACGGGACATCTGCAAAACAATTCCAGTGTGAACCGCATGGATCCAGCACTGCGTCTTCAAAGTGTCGAAACGACGTCGACAAAATTTATCCACGACAACGCTCATCCACATGTGGCGAAAATCACTCTAGAAAAAAATTGAGGAATTGGGCTGGAAAGTCCTGCCTCATCCGCCACACAGATCAGACCTGGCACCATCGATTACCATCTGTTCCGGTCGATGCAGAACTCCCTGGCCGAGAGAAAATTCACAAACCGCGAAAAAGGTCCAACTCTGGGTGTCCAACTTCTTTGAGTCGCAGCCGGTCGAGTTCTTCAGAAGAGGAATCCATTTTTTGCATAAATGTTGACAACAAGTCATTGATACTAATGGAGATTGTCTTTTGAATTTATCTTGTTTAAATTTCGTTTTATAATAAAAAATTTTTTAAGCTCGAGCTTTAAGCTTTTCCTTTCCGGACAACCTAATAATAGCTTTCCTTCCATCATCCATGACCATGTTTAAGGGTTCTATCTGTTCCGACATGGCGACTCACTCTCATAAGTTTAAGTGTAATGCAAATTATCCTTTAAAATTTTCAGAGAGCAAGATTCAGCCGAAAATGCCTCATAGGCTCGGAATAGTCATAGAAATCATATGCGCTCTTGCGATGTTCGTAAATGCTGTACTGTTTTGCACAATTTCTCAATTCAATACGAAAAGTCCTGTCTAATTTCCCTGAAGCCAAGTTTTTTACTGCTGATGCTGTGCAGAGTTTCTTGTCAGCACTCTGCTTTCTACTTTTAGTGCCGGTGAGTTTTTTTTGGTATGAGGAAAGTATCACCTATTTGGAGCGAAAAAGCTTGTTCTCTTTAGTGTTCCCTAAAATAAGAATTGGTGGCAGCTAGGAAGAAGTTACAAATGCCTCTACTAATCAGCGAGGAGAATAGGTCGAAATGGCTGCTTGAAAAGAGACTTCACCGGCTGATGCGTTTGAGATAATACGAAGCCAGTAAAAGCAGTTGATATTCCTCAACCTAACATCTGGAGGCAACGTTAACCCGACCAGTTTCGAGATTCAAGTGCGATATACTTACCGTTGAATACAACTCCCGCGTCCAATGCAGTGAGTTGTTGTTGTTCACTTGTGCAGTAGCTGATAAGTGATTCCCCAAAGAAGGAAAAAGCAAAAAGAATCTCCAAGCACACCATAAACAAAATTGCTGATTGATAGTCTCACCGCCCTGCGGTCTCTGTGCAACCCCTGGCTCACAAATCGCTGTTTCACGTCTCCCAGTACCAAATATCATCCAGTGCTAAAAAGAGAAAACAAAAAACAACAAAAACGCTGACGAAAATCCGAGGAGAAACTTTCGGAAACCTTCCTGTACGATTCAGATACGGTATGCATTTCTTAACTGACATGTGACTCGGTCAGTATTGTCTTTTTGTAATTGCCTCCCCTTGCACATTAGGGTTCTCTAATTCAGAGGGAGTGGTGGGATAGGAGTAATCATTAGGGGGACGGATCATAAAGTCGGACAACAGTCCCAACTTACCATAAAATTAGCGATTTTAGGGAGCGATCAGTGCGGATTCACACTCTGCGACACCGCAGAGTAGGATGGTGGAACTAGGCGTCTCCATGCTTTAAGAGGGCGCTTAAAGACACATATGTAGTACGCTTAACACATTGAGGGTGTATGAGACTATCAGCCCCCCAGCTGTCGATGTGTCGTGGTCCCCCTCCGCCCCAAAACTGCACGGGGATCAGAGTGCGGGACCGTGGGAAAAGTCGTAATTCCTTGCTACCGAAGTCCGGCCGTTTTGAAACTCACGTTTTTACTGAACACGTTCGCCAGCGTCGCCGGCGCAGTGCAGCTCTCTTGCTTGCTTGCCCAAGTCCTGTATATTGCGCTTGGATAGCAAAGTTCAGACGCAATTTTCCTCTAATGCGGATAACATTTAGGTTCTGCAAATAAAACTGAAGGTAATGACGAGGGCTAGAACTCAAGAGCAACTGTGCTGCTTCTGCAACAGCCCTCGCAGGCCGCGCATTCCCACAAAACATCAAAATAAAAACGGCCTAAGCGTCCCACTCGTTAGTTTGAGGTATTTATCATTAGAGCCGGATTCGAGCCGGATCGCAGAAATGCACACGCGATTTTAATTTATTGCGTTTCCTTAGTTTTTTCAATTTTGTTTTATTTACATCTACATTCGTTGTTCTTCATTTCTAGCCTTTGTCATCTTCATCACCTTCTATTCGGACTTTGAAGCATGAGCAATACCTCAAATGTTAGGAAATTGCGTTTTGCTTGTATTGTCATGTTTTACTTTAATGTTATCCGTTTTTGTCATCTTCTGTGGAAGCGCGCTCTCTGAAGGATATTCAGGAGCAGCATCTCTGTGGAATGCGCGCCTTGAGGATATTGACAGAAGCAGCACAAACAGTTGCTCTTGAGTTCTAGCCCTTCGTCATCATCGGTTCTTATTTTGCAGCACCTAAAATGTTATCCGCATAAAGAAATTGCGTTGTACTTGTATTCCAAAGCGCAATTACAGGACTTGGCAAAAAGCCAAGAGAGCTGCACGCGACCGCGCGCGCGGATGGTGTTAGCATAAACGTGAGGGCGGTGTAGCAAGGAATTACGACTTTCCCACGGCCCCGTACTCTGACCCCGTGCAGTTTTGGGCGGGGGACCACGACACATCGACAGCTGGGGGCTGATAGTCTCATACACCCTCAATGTGTTGAGGCGTACCATGTTTAAGCCGCCGAAAGTTCTCATCTGAACACCCGCTCAGTTGAACCGCCCACAACGAACGCCCACTCCACACCTAACGCAGGAGCGCTCAATTGTTGTTTGTAAAGGTGACGGGCATAAATCGGGACTGCTTAAAGGTAATTCTGCTCTCCTTCATTACATTGTCCATTAAAAGCGAATACAGTCAACCGTAATGCAATTCGCAACCTCAGACTTTTTGAAATCACCAGCGATGTATTTTTTAGTGCAAAAAGGTCAATTGTGCATACGCAGCTCAATACAAGACGTAATATGGGTGGTGAAGGCGAAGAAATAACCACGCAAGAAATTACTCGATAAGTAGGAGCAGGCATTCCTTCATCACCTTCATGTGCAGGCCATCTTCAATCGCAGCGTGACTGAAGATGGTGTACGGAATTCAGGTCGCCTCCAAACAGCTTGGCAAAATTCTTGTATCGATCAAACCATGGACAGTTACCTGGAGACCAGTACTCTCGTTCTGAAAGACCTCTAAGACTAGCAGCTCCGCACCGTCGCTACGTCCAAGATATCATCGAGATTCGCAGTCGCCAAGGGGTGGTTCGATGGTATGGATCGGAAGTTGCTGCAATGGGAGACCGATATTTTCTTCGTGGACCCGAGTCTGGAGTGAATGCTGACGGTTACATCGACCAACTGAGGAGAATATCCTGCCCTCATGTCGCCGCCTGTACCATCTTGGAAAATTCTACATTCGCTGTGTACTGCCACAGGATTGGGCGCCAGCACGTATAATCGAAGAGCGTTGAAAAAAAACTCGAAAGCAAAGGGCACTGAGACCTAAAGAAATACGAATGTTTAAGTGTGCACCGTATCGTTAAAATCCAACTCGATTACCGGTAGCTTAACAGGATGGTCTACAGTGGCGGAGAAATCAACGGCCTTGCTGAACTCAGGCGAATCACGGTCGCATGGCAGAATCTCTCGAAGCGCATGATCAGAAGGCTGTAGGGCTGTGGCGGAGTATCGTGATTGTGTTGTTGAATATGATGGTGGAAATGTCTAATCAGGAATTTGGTAAAGGGTAACTTATAGCGTGAAAATCGAGGAAGAAAAGTGTCTTTTTCAATCCCTCCCTCCCCCCCTGTATATTGCTCGTATGGCGTGGACC
>MU961797.1:0-11341 GCA_036418165.1 Cooperia oncophora | reverse complement strand
GGAGAAGAAAGATGCAGGCGTTCGACGAAAGCCGAACAGGCATGTTCGCCATGTTAAACTCTCAATAAACCTCGTCATTGTTCAGGACATGGTTGTGAGCCAAACAGCCAGTCACACACAATGGTGAGAAAATCGACCGCCAGTCAGAAGTCCTACGTTCACTGGCCCGGTTTGAAAGACATTTGTGAGCTTCGCATGCCTCTAGCGCCGTTCCCGCGTACTTTAGAAAGTAGCGAAAGTGTAACAGTCTGGGCGCAGCATCGTGTTTAAAATTTTTGAACAACCCCTTCCCCCCAACGGTGAGTCCCGGTACGACCCTCTAAACGAGAAGGAACAATGATCTACAGTTTCTGAGCCACCTGCCGTGCAAGTGCCCAAATTATGCGTAGGACAGCTTGCTCTTCCCGCTCGCAGGTCTTTTCAGCAGTCGGAGATCACTTCAGATTCTGAAGCTACCAGTGGATAAGTTTTAAAGCGCCAAGTACGGCTCTCAATAAACCTCGGCATTGTTGTAGTACTGTAGAATTCTTCTGTGGAAACTCTTCGCGAGGTTGATATACCACTTTATTCGGCTTACGCACGTTTCGGCGAGACCGCCTTCATCAGAGCCTGAAAGGACCGAAACGATTTGCGACTATCCGATCAAATGTCTCTGCAGCCTACTGAAGTTCGACCCTAAACAGGTCATCACCCAATCACGGGGAAGAGCACTTACCGTAATCCAGTCCGATCCCAGAGACCAATAGGAAGGTGGCAGCTGAAGCTGATCGGACTGCTCTGCATTCAGAGCCCCTCGTGGAAGGCCAACCTTATATAGGGCCTCAGTTCCCGCGTAATAGTGAGGCATTCTTCCCTCCGGTTCATTTTTGGATCGATGACCTGGATCCAGAATGCCTCGAGGGTTTTTCGCGCGGAGGTTTGTGCCTCTCGCGCTAAGACCTCAACCGCGACTCCAAAAACAGCCCCGTTGTGGATTTGGACCCTATGGGCCCCAAGGCAGTAGACACTCGTGACCTGCTCATACCATCCAGATGCTCTTTCACCCTCACGCAAAGCGGACGAGCCGTCTCGCCGATGTACTGGTCCCCACAGCTGCGACAGGTGATTTTGTAGACCACCCCTGTCATAGTACAATCACCCTCTTTGCCGGCCGGGCAGACCACACAATCGGGGGTTGTACATAGGCGGTCGTACAATCGATTCCTCACCAGGCGGCGCTTCAGGTTATTGGGTGGTATATTTACAATGGCTACTATGTTCTCCAAACCTGACCTCCTCAGACTCCTTACGGAAGTGCTCACCTCATCGGAATGGTAGCATGAAAGGGATTTGCCGTTTATCACGCTACCACCGCGTCTGCTGTTGGCCCCACCAATTCTGGCTCTGTGGGAGGTCAAAGGCGTTCCATAGCCATTCGCAACAGCAATACCGTGCGCCAGTTTCAAGGACTCCTTCCTCTCCTCACCTCCTGAGCAGACATGTGCTGCCGTTCGGAACATGTTCCTCACTACAGCGCGTTTCATCTGGAGAGGGTGGGCAGACTGGCAGTGCACGATGATGTTCTTGCTGCTGGGCTTCCTGTACCACTTTGTCGAAAGCGTGCCGCCCTGAATCTTCACCTGAATATTTAGGTATGGGAGCCAGTTTTCTGACGGTTCTTCCCTTGTCAGTCTTATGTGCTCAGACTGCGAGTTGAGCAGGTCAAAACAGGCATCTAGCTCTTGTTGTGTAGAGCAGACCACCAAACAATCGTCGATGTACCGGCAATATAGCATGGGGTGGCGTTCCAAAACAGGCGCCTCTATCCTGGACATGAAGGCGATGGCCAGTGTGGGCGCTAGTCGTTGACCCATAGCTAAGCCCCTGGTCTGTCAAAGTATCTACCAGACCACCTGAAAATGTTACAGTTGAGACACTCATTGAGCAGCGTCATTGATAGAGAATCCCTGCAAGTTGATCTCGCCCTGGTGCTGATTTAGAAGCTCCATTACGGCTTCCATAGCAGACACATTGCATTACTTACGTTCGTGTACAGGGATTCCACGTCGAATGACTCCATAACGCAAGCACTGTTGATCTGCAGTGCTTGAACGATCCAGGAGCATCTGCGTGTTTGTCAGGTGGGATGTTATATATGTGAGCAGCTGTTCTCTTCTTATTCAGGATAGAAATGAGCAAAAAGCGTGAGAGCTTTAAGTTTCTTATTGTTTCTTTTTTCATTCTTCGAGCTTATACATGAAGTTATAAGGTTTTCTCCTTTGATGTTGCATAAAATGATTAGTGTTTTGGTTTCTAGGTGAGTTTCTTTCTGTTTCTTTTTTTTCTTCGTTGTTTGAACTCGACTTGTGAACTATAAATATTTGGACAGTCGGAACAGTTTAACCATTAGGAAACTTTTGAACACTTATATAAATTGAAACAATGAAAACAAAAGAAACAAAAAGAAGCTCACCTAGGAAATGGTGTTGCTTTTATCCCGACCTAAAAAAACCCCTTCCTCATATTCCAGACCCTCTCAAGTACAGGAAGTCTTAAGTTCACAGTTAGTAGCCATTATTAAGAGAGAAGGATCTCACATGTCGGATTTCCTTTTTATCAGTGCGAGCGGTCCAAGTAATAGCGTTGGGGCGTGCCCACGATTGCCGCCAGGGCACATCATTGGTTGGGGATTTTGGTCGAGCCCTCCCCCCCCCCTTTTTTACGGTTTGATGATAAAAAAGAATAAGATTCTCAGAAAGAATGGTTCTCAAGTTCCTAATAACCGAGGCGCCGCTTGCAAAGGTTTAGGGAAGGATGGAGTAGAAAGTGAATTGGGAGAAATTTGATGACGAGCAACAATAACGAAATAGTAAAAAGTAGCCTACTTCGGACCCCATTAACGATTCGATAACGATAACGAACGACATACTGGTGAACGCCAGCGTTTTCGCGGGCAGTTTTGCTAGTACTGAAATTCGCGCAAAGTATGAACGCAGCCTAAGGCCGCGTTCATACCGTGCGTCAGTGAAGCGTTGAGGAAATGCGGAATTGGAATAACCGACGAAAAGTACCTGGATACTCAACCCTTTCCGGCACTTCTTCCATTCTGCACTTCTTCAATTAGTCAGTTCCTCGCTGTCGCAAGGTATGAAGCGAAGACATAGTGCGTTGAAAAGAATAGATGACCCCTCACAAAACACAATCAGTTCCCGGAAAAGGCCGCATTCATAGCTTGCGATAGTGACGAAATGCGGAAATGAAGAACTGAAGCAGCGCAGATTGACGAAATTCAGAAATGGAGAGATGACGATTTGCAGAGAATGGATACGTATCCAATGCTTCTCGTCACTTCGTCATTTCTGCTCTTTGTCGCATCGCAAGCTATGAATGCGGCCAAAATCCTCCATTGCTTGCTGAGAAAATAAAAGCGCTGTTACCACTAGCTTTGCTACAGCCTTATCAACAGCACCTGTTTAGGTGTTAGGGCTTCTACAGCGATGCATTTTGTACAGTCGTATTAACAGTTCTAACAGAAAAAAGTTATAACAGAAAAAAAAGAAGATAAATGGAGCTGACCAGCCGAAATCAGCTGGAAAACGGCCGAGGAATCGATTGGAAGGGATTCTGGGCAGGACCAACGCCGCAAGGTGGTTGCAAGGTGGTTGGATTGGAGCGCGATTTTCAGGAAAGTAGGGTGTCTTTGAAGGGCCATAACTTCCTCAAAAGCGGACCTGTGGGAAAGAGGAGACCGCAGTCGTGTAGAGGAAGGTTTGAGCTTCCGAAAGTACTGAAATGTTTATGAAGGTCGCCAAATTCAGAGAGAAATTCAGGTTGGGGATCTATTGAGGATGCATGCAAACTGTCCTGGTTTGAACGAAGATATTTTCCTTGAAACTCAACAGTTTGCAAATCTGAAACCAGTGTCGAATGCTAGAAGATTTCCTCTTTCCAAAAACTACTTGAACTGTTTCTGAAGTTTCCGGGATTCATGAGATAATTGCGTTGGGGATTTATTAGGGAGCACTCCGAGCTGCTCAAAATCCGTTTTCTGTGTACCGTTTCAAGCGAGCGTACTCGGATATCCAGAAATGCATCTGGAATGCATCCCTTCGTGGAATAGGAGCAAGCAGTAGGTGTTTTAGCGCCCATTAGCTTCATTTGTGGATGCGCCAGGTCTAGGCTCCCAATAATGTGGGGTAATTGGGATTGTGGCTAGTTCCACGCACTGCCTGTCTACATGAGCAAATGTGTTTACAGGATTTAGGGAGTTTCATGGCCGACCTACGCACTTGTCTACATTGTTGTCCGTTGCGGATGATGGGGCGTGTCCGTGTCCGACGCCGCCAGATCTGTGCTCCGCCAATTGCTGAATCTAATAAAGGAGAACAACAGTGGAAAACGACTGAATACGGACGGATAAAACGATTAGGGTAGCCTGTCGTGTTGTCGATAAGAAAAAAAAGACAGGTTGGCTCAGCGCCAAGCGCGGTCGCTCGGACACGCCCCATCGTCCGCAGCGGACCAGGATATGAGTTGTACTATTTAGCCATATACCTACTTACGAAATGATGTCGACTTATCAATATTTCCAGTTAATTTCTGATTAGTTTGATCGAAGGAAGTTTCGTATTATTTTTTTACCTATCAGGATTCTCTACGGAGCAAGTTCCGCTATGACTCAGCACACTGACACCTTTGCGCTGCTCGTTACTGGCTACCGCACTCATTACGACCCCCCCTCTCCTGGCGGCCAAATACGACCCCCCCCCTGTTGGGGATTCCTCAACCAATGATGTGCCCTATTGCGCCCTGATGTATGAATGCTGCCTAACACAAGCAAAGAAACGGACATCCGGTTTCGCGGACTACATTTATCATCGCCCACCCTCCCGCCCACCTGCTGAGCGTCCGATTTTATCGACCCTGGGCAAGAGCTCTTACCGGCTTCCTTTAGGCGTGACACAAATTGCAGGACTGTTGTCGTTCAATCAGACTTAGGCAGACTTGTTCTCGAAATTTATGCGAGTGATTTAGACATTAGTCACCCTGTTAGCGACATCTCTGGAAGTACTCAGAACGAGGTATAAAACACACGGATAGCCATTTTGCTCGTTCGCTTCGTGTAGATCGATAGTTCATGCTGCATTATGTAATCAGTTTTAATCATTATTGTTATTGAATTTGTTACTGTTGTCATGTTAGTAATTAACTTATCATGTTATGTTATTATTTAACTTATCATTATGTGCCGAGGCGGAGGTGGTGTAGTGACAAGTGGATTCGAACCCGATGCCGCGCTTACCACTCGCGCGGCATCCGGGTTCGAATCCCGGGTCGACACCCGCCCAGGCCAACCAAGCCTTCTACCCTCCGGGGACGGTAAATTGGTACCAGATTCGTCTGGGAGGATAAAACACTGACTTGTACATCGGCTGGCCACCGCAAGTCATTGTATAGGCCACATCGCATTCAATAAGCCACTACGATTCTGAATGGAAGTAGAATGCGTGCCGCATCCCACAGGGATTGATCAACGGCGAAAACTTTATCCTTTTATTATATGCCAGTCGCGCTCCCCTCTATGATGGCTTCGCCGGGCAGGCGTGACTTCGTTGCGTTTTATTTCTCTCGTTGTGTTGGTTAATGCTTGCATATAACTTCATCATACTGGGTCAATGCAGCGTCCCGTCCAATTAGCATTCACCTACTTGTTTCAATGCTAATAGCATTTATGTGCTCTTGATATACAGCGTCAATCAAGTGCACATGGGAGATATATGGAAGGCGAACGCGCGGCGAAACTGGGCCACAGGAAGGGGTGCCGGCAATCTGACGGGCATCATGTGTTTCTACGGTGGTGACTGAATGGAATGGGATGATGAGGGTATGTGAGACAGATGTGCTCATAAACAATTACTGTCTGAAGTGCTCTATAACCAATTCATGGGTTCCTGAGTTTTGCCGAGCCAGATGGGGTGCATTCCTCCCAGTGCGGGTGTGTTTCCGCCACCCACATCCTTCTCTCGCTTGCTGTTTTACACGTCACTTTGTTTCAGGCTGTTATGGGGCAGAAAATACGAATTGGGCCTTTGTCACTTCTGGCGCACGCATCCCGACAGTCGACATCCCCCAGTAAGCCATGTGCGTCTTCTCTTCTCAGCGCTGATCACCTTGCTAAACCTTGATCCACCATTTCCGGTCTTTGAAATGCTCTGGAGCCAATTATGATTTTTTTTGAAATAGGTGCGCCATGCTAGGACAACTCTTTGTGGGCCCTCTCTCAACACAACTGACACCAGTCGATCTAAAGTTGTTCCTCTCTCCATCGATTTTTTCGCGTTTTTCGAACTCTCTCGAGGATTGAGTTACGGAATTTGTGAGAAGCACCACCACTTCGGGTACATCCACCCCCGTTTTGTATGTGTCTCCCACGTTTAGTCTGTCAACTACTTGCTGACCTTGATCCACACTTTCTCTAGCCACCCGTGCTGCTCTGAAACGGATTTACGAATTTTTGAACTCGGCCCGCCCATTTCGGTGTGCGCTCCGCGCTGAAGTTCTAGTTTAGTAGTTGCAGTTCTGGCCCCGTGCTGACCGTTTTTTCCGGTTTGTACAGTGCTCTGGAAATGAGAAACATGAAACAAACTGTTGTGACCATGAGTAGGTTTGTTCTGAAGCAGTCTGCCATTGTGGCAGTTTCAACATACCAAGGTTATAATAGATTAATACCACATCATGTCCACACCGCATGTCAACTGAAAATGTGCCCTTCGGAACCTTTGGAACCCAAGGGCACGTTTTCAATTTTGGCTCCGCCTACCCAGACAAAAATAGCGAGGATGTCTTTTGGAATGTGGAGCACTTTTTAAACGGGTTGCCACATGATGTAGGCATACATCATGAAATATCAAATCCTTTCATCATCAAGCTTCTTCACCAGCACTTTTCCCTGACCCTTAAGGTGTTTCGAAACCGAATAGTGATTCTTCGCAAAAAACAAACATTCGGTGTATGCCACGCGCACTGCGTGCGTCTCTCCCTTATTTTACCTGCCGGTCCGTCGCTGCCGGCCCATTGCTGACCCTCACTTATTTTTCTCACAAGGAGAGGATGGTTGGTCGAAGTGGCCATTTAAGACAAGATGTATACTCACTGATGCGTCTTCGGATGCTGTTTCAAATCTGCTTTCCGTATCTGCTGAACGATTCTCTGAGCGGAGATATGCAGGATGGTACACAGATCAGACGTGCCAGCGATCCGACTGGTACGTTCATAACGTACACGGAAATAGTGCAGCCTGTTTGGACAGCCACTGAAGCAGCCTATAATTTATGCAATCTGTCTTCCTAAAGCGTCTTGCTTTGGAATGCACTACCGCATTCAGCAGTGGAACCTTTAAATGGCCCTCACTGAAGTTGCTGATGGAAGATAATTGTGGTAAGAGTGATAAAGTCAGTTGCTGCTGTTCATAACATCTCTGTAAACAAACCACATGCATTTGGAATAGAGCTGGCTTAGCGGTCGTACACGATGTCGTTACTAATAAGCAGTGAGGAATGAGTTCTGTTGGAATCACTGAGATCGTTATACTTGAGTCATATCGATCGCATTGTTGTTGTGAGCGGTGAAGCGGATTTTCCCATGCTACCTTGTCAATTTTAGCTCCTATCACTTCCGTACCCGCCAATAACACTCCCGTCCCGTATCACTATCATATCACCCTGTATCGCCTCTCGGATCAGAGGTCCCACTGTTGCTGTAACCTGCGTTACGAATCTGATGACCCTCCCCTTCCGAGGCCGCTTACCGTATCTTATCAACTGTTATCACTTTCTGTCGCCCGCCAATAATGTTCCCGTCCCACACCCTATATCACCTCACGGGTCTGAGTTCCACTGTTGCTGTAACCTGCGCCACGAATTTGATGACCCTCCTCTTCCGAGGCCCCTTATCGGATCTTATCAACTGTTATCAGCTTCTGCCAGCCCCACCCTACGGCATATCAGTACATGGTCATGGTCCCGCCTTGCTGCAACTTGCCACGAATTCGGTCACCCTCCCTTTTAAGGCCCTTATCGAATCTTATCAAGTGTTATCACCTCCTGTCAGACACGCAATGTGTTCCTCCTGAATGTTATATACTCCTTGAAATCACGGATCTGCAGCTGCTGCAAATACGCTACGAATTCGTCAGCCCCCCCGCCCATTCTAAGGCCTATCGAATCTTATCAAGTGTTTCATCACCCTCCTGTCACGCCACTAAAAGTGTTCCGTCCGGATGTAATATCACTCCTTGAAATCACGGTCCCACAGCTGCTGCAACTTGCGCTACGATTTCGGTCACCCTCCCCTTCTAAGGCCCCTTATCGAATCTTATCAAGTGTTATCACCTCCTGTCACCCATCAAAAGTGTTCCCGTCCTGCCATGTATATCACTCAACATCGGTCCGCTGCAACTTGTACGATTCTCCTCCTTAACGTATCTTCTTCAATGTAACTGCACCAAGGCCGGCTCCAGTTACGATCCGCTGTATGCTAATTTTTCTGCGCTCGCTATTTCGACACACACATCAAACAAGCACACACACACACACACACCTGACACACATAGGATTATATATAGTAGGATGGGGTGATGGTTCACTGAACTGTCAATTTCAGTATAAAGTGACTGGCTTTTGAACCTGAACCCAGGATGCCAGCAATTTCCATATTTCCTGCAACGTGCAATAAATCCCATCCCTCTTTAATATGCAATTTCACCTGCGCGGTTTCAATGAAATTCTACTTGCTTGATTTCAATCGAACCTTTTCTTCAGTTGTCTTGGTAATTGTCCTCCACACCAATTGTAGCTCCAAGGGTTGTGCACATCGATCGACATGAAACTTTGCAGTGAACATTGCAGGATCAAACGGACGCTGTAGCTGCACACACACACAGAGGTATAGAATTCCTCGAAAGACTAGGTGCTTTCGCTAAGGAGCGGGCTATGATTGAAGAGGAATATGCCGCTAAATTAAGGTATGTGTATGTAAGTTTATGTGTGAAATATTCGATTGAGTCGATTAATGTTTTCAGAACGACGTAAGCACAGAATCTCTTGGTAGGAAGAAAGAAGATGAAGAAGCAGCTAAGAGTTTCACTTATGTGAGGTCATTTGCGAATCTGCTCCACGAACTAGAGCTACTTGCTGGTCAGCATGAGGTGTGTACTGTGTAACTATGATATTAATGACCAGTCGCTGAGCGCTCCTCCTTCTTGTGTCATTGGTAGACTCCGCCGAACCGGCCTGGCTTCGCCAATGGCTGTTCACTTTGTGACGGAGTTAAAGATGCGGAAGTGTCTGAGTGGTCGTCAAATGCATTTTCGGTGCGAAAATGTAGAGTAGGAGATTAAACTGAATGAGGCTTATATCAGTCTCAGAATAAACACAGCTCATCCTCCGTGTAATTACTGAGACTCTTACCAGGAAGAGAAAGTGCTACCCGTTTAGTAGTGAACCGTAGTGATGATATGAGAAGAGGTTGACGTAGAAGTAGACCATGCGCAGTGTAACATACAGCGCCTTGACACCTCTGAAGGAGGTATAACTTCATAGCCGTTGGTGGCAGCAAAAGAGAAAAAGAGAGACTTCACCTTATTTTGTCTATGTCAAAGTGTGCGTCTGCGTCGCATTAGGAACCTGGAACTTACCACCGACAGGACGTATTCACCCTGAACCGTTGGTTCGCTTCCTCATTTTCCTTGGTCGTGGCCTAGCTATTCTAAAACATCATCGTTGTTGAAAACATAACCTGGAACGATAAACATAACTCGACATGGTTAGCCATATGCGTAGAAGTGCAAATACTTGGAGCACTCCTATCAAACGTATTGATTCTGATTCTCGATTGATTCCTCGATTCTATCGTGAAATTCACTGAATAGCCGATAGATTTCGCACTGTTTCTACCTTGTTAAAACTCTGCCACTTAAAAAAGTGGTAATGTTGTTCATCATGTTCTCTCAGTGGTTATCCCGTTCTCTTACCCATCATCAAAATTTCCATCACATCCGCTATTTCACCTGTTGGAACCAATCTCCACCTGCTGCTGCGACCCGAGAATCGGGTGACTTTTTAGTTGTAACGACCCTTATCAAACACAACACCGATACTATTACTCTCATCCTCCTATAATGTTCAACTTCTGCCCTGCGTAGCACTTTCTTTCAGCACCCGATAATATTCCCGTCCCCTAAAACGATGCTGTAACTCAGAACAAGGGGGAATCGTCGCAAAGTTTGCTGCTATACTGTGCGGCGGTGTCACAGGAGTAGTTGAAGCGGAAACCTGAAAATCATATCGGATGTCTCCATTTGATCTGATTGGGACCATGGCGATGATGAGAACGAAGGTTGTTCTAAGAATGCTGGATAGAAGCGTCGTTTACTTTGGCACTTCGGCCGTTGAGAGGGATGAGGTATATCTGCGTTCTTCTTCTTGTGTTTACTGTGTGCATAGCAGAGATGTTTTTCATGCTGGGCCACAAGAACTAACTGAGTACCCTAGAAGTTCTTAAAACGTTCGCGGCGACGTGTACGCCCGGGAGTGCACGCGCCTATTCGCCTGTTTTTGATACTTTCTTTTGCTTTTTATCTACGAATTGGATAGAGATAATCAACCAAACGATAGGGAAACAATATCTACACATTAACAGAGGCGTGAAAATAAAATACTCCACCTGAAAAAATACACAGAAACATTTCTCTTCGACGTGTATTCCCAGGAGTACGCGGGCCTCTTCGCTCGTTTTTTCTTTTTCGCTAATAACACACATTGTGTACATGTAAACAAACAATAGATAAGTAATATCTGTACATCAGAAGAGGCGTGTACTGCTGAAAAAAACGCGAAAACTCTTCATTTTCGGCCAATGGTGCACTCGCAGGAGTAACACGCGCCTCTTCGCTTGCTTTTTTTTTTCATGATTTTTTTTCTCTTAAGACTGACAGTTGTATACGAAAAGTAAAATAGACGATATAGAAGTAATTTCGAGAAGTACTATCATTTACATTAAATAACACCCATTAGCATTAATATTAAGAAGATATCTCAACATATTCTTTGTCCGGTTCCAGCCAACTTCAAAAAGGGCAAGAAACCTAGTTCATTTACCGAAAATTAGTTGAAGCTTGCAGAAGGGAAAAAATGCAGGAAGAGTGGCAGAAAAACGACTTGGTGAGTTTTGGCAAAATTATATCCGTCGCGAGTGCGCTGAACTATAAGCGGGAGGATTGCATTAGTGTCGCCTGCCGCGAACGCGCCGCGCGAGAAACGGGAGTTTTTGGCGAAACGCGCCGCCGCGAACGTGTTATTGATGA
>MU961716.1:5664-34158 GCA_036418165.1 Cooperia oncophora | reverse complement strand
CCCGTCTCCCCTCTTCTTACGCATTCATTTTGTTACTGCTCCAGTTTTCCTGGTATCTAAAAGCAAATTCTGTCCAAAGACAAGCAATCGACAAGAGACTGGCCCTGGAACTATTGGTGACCATCATTCGATCAACTGCTACCGCACTTTTCAAAGTTAGGTCAAAACCTCACATCTGGCTAGAAACCTGTCCCCAAGGGTAGTTTTGCTCCCTGAACACGAATATGGCACCCATTTGGCGTTTGAGTGTTTTCTAGACTTAAAAGAGACATTCCCCACAAAATGCAAAACAAGTCCCCTTCCAGAAATCCGAACCCTTCATACTATACCCGTGAAGCAAGACCATTACCACTACACCATGCCACCGTTGAAGGTAACGATGCTTCCCGGCTATTCATGCGAATTGGCCGGCGACCGCGCTCGACTCTGTTTCCTTCGTTTTAATTCTAACAAACCTTCATAATTCCGTTCAGAGAATCGTTCTGCAAATTTCGAAGGCAGATTCGAGATCAGCGTCCAAAACCACGTCTAGTGAGCTACATCTCATTACAAATGGCCACTTCGACCTGACGACCTTCCCTAGTCAGAAGTAATTTCGGACGAGTTTCCCGTTGGCGTTGCCAATAACCGCTACGGTAGATACGGCTGCACGTATGTACTCATATATCCATGCAGCACCGCGGCCGCTTCATATCAATCCCTTCGCTTCATATTTACTTCGCAAATGAAGCAATACGAGCATCAGGTACGGTCGTCCATTTGTGGGCGGGCGGGCGCAGTGGGCGTCCGGTCGGTATGTTGCAGCTTGATAGGGCCTTATAAGGGTACCTTCCTTGGAAAAGGCGCTACGCAGCGCCTGCTCAGGGTCGCCAAATTCGTCCTGCCAGGCGTTTAATCCTACTCGTCTTAGGGATTAATCGTGCCAACTGCCTTTGAACAGCACGAGCTGCGGCACAATAGACTAATTGTAAGCCCTATTAATATTGTCGTACGCAAGTCGCCTCTGAAATACGGCCTCCTCTCGAATGTAGTGTCCCCCCTTTCCACCGTTATTCCACTATAACTGCATTGTAAGTATGACCTGAAGAAGCTTTGTCAAAAGGCCTTTGATGTGCCAGAAAGCAACTACATCACCTGTGTCATCTGTGCTTCCGTTGATAATCGTGCTCCTCGAGTGGGCGCTCGTAACCATTCGTCCCTGCACCGTGCCATAGTTGCGCAATGGTTCTCTGTTCTTGGGGACACGATGAACCGCATAGAATTCGTTCACTCCGGAGGGGAGGAGGGGAAACTCCGAGCATCGCTCTTTCGATTGTGCATTGAGTGATGCTGACCACGTGTCCGTTCTGTTTTCGTACAGACTAGGTCTTTGGGGGGGGTGAATTAGGGTAGGAAGGACCGACTCAGAGCAAGGCGTTCTTCGTCTTCTTAGCTACTCCATCGATGTTCTTGAGTGCTCCCCCTGAAGCGCACCAAGTCACCACATCCAAGTGTAAATTTCGTGATGGAACTTTGATCATTCATTCACTTCAGCGTCCAAAGTCGTCCTAACCCACCCATACCACCTGCATGTTACTCATGACATCCGCATTGCGGTGAAATTCATGAAGACGGCGTTGCAAGCGAGTCGCGTGAGCGGCATTTGCACCAGGACCTTGTACTAAAGAGTTGCAGCATGGCGAGCCAGTTATCCAGGAAACAATCGGTTACTTTCCGCGCGTCGTATAGACCAGTGTCTAACCCCGTTTGACGGTTGGCTAGGTCATCTGACTTACCCTATTTTTCCTCTTCATTAGAAGTCGTTTTTCATCAAGAACGTGTTGTGCTTTTTCTTCGCGGAGTTTCATTTCCTCGTCTTGGGACAGGCCGTCGTGCTAAAGTGAATGGTCTCTTATAGGGAGACTGAGACTCACCGGACAATAAGTAACTCACGATTCCAATCTTCCTGCTGACAACGTAACTCCTAATGCGCTTGTTGACTCCCGTAGGACGTGAGTACTTGAGAAAATGCATGAGTCTTTCCTGAGGTGAAAGCGACAACTCCAACATCAGAATGACCTGTGCCCACTGGAACAAGCCGATAAATCATAGCGGAAGAAAAACATCTCTGAACCCTTGAATAAAACCCTCCCCCTCACCTGCCTATTCCACTCCTTCTTAGTCTCGAAAATTGTCTCATATGTGCGTGTCATCATAGCAATCAACAGATTGAACTGCAGGATGGAGACGAAAATCTCGAAGATGAGGAAGATAATCTGAAAGGGAGAAAAATAGCAGGGACCAGGATGGGGAATTTATGTGTTGCCAGTTGAGGGAGTTTTGTTTTGCATCCCCGGGGACACAATGTTACATACGGATTCCCGTTCTCAAATAAATCGCCCAGATAGGGGGTACTGCATGTCCAAACTAGCAGTTTAAGGTTGGTGGAATGGGTGTCAACTTTGATTCTAGATTCTTCTGAATTAGCTGTTGCTTCGAAGTCGGGAAGAGGGTTACTAATATTTGTTTTAGTTTCTATTTGTTTAGGGGTCTATATTTCCCCCCTCCCCCCCACTGGGCTCGCTTCAGGTTCTCGCAGCGCTTCCGCAGTCTTGAAGTAAAGCGAGTGAATCATCTCCCAGCTTCAATTTCCCAATGATCAATGCTTTTGTGGGCACAGGTCACGCCAAAGATGTGGGTGGGACTTCCCAATAATGCTCTGCTTTGGATGCTTGCTTCAAAGACAATGCCGGCAGTTGCATATAGTGATAGTGACGTTCAGTTACAAGACCTCTAGTCTCTAAACTACTCTCCAGGGGATAAAGAAGCAAAAAGGATCATAGAGAACACCCTAAGTAAGGACGCCTTGCACGAGTTTTCTGGAGCTGCTCATTCTATGCTAGCAAAATATACAGGGGAGGCAATGAAAAAACATTATGGCCGAGTCATATCAATAAAGTTTACGCAGCCCAGACAGAAGACGTGGATACGAGTACCAGGGCGGAAGATACCCAAGATGTTCCTCGATAAGCAGGAGCAGGCTCTCGTCCATCACCTTCATGTACACCAAAATATGAAGTCATCTCCAATCGCAGCCTGACTGGAGAAGGCCTATGGAATTCATGTCACCTCCAAACAGCTGCGAAACTTCTTGTATGGAGTCACCCATGGACAGCTACCTGGAGACCAGCACTCTTGATCTGGAAGACCTCCAACATCGAGCAGCTCCGACAACGTCGCTACGGTCCAGGATATCATCTTCACCGCAGTCGCCAAGGCGCGGGTTGATGGTATGGACCGGAAGTTCCTGGAATGGGAAGACCGATATTTTCTTCGTGGACCCCGGACTGAAAGTGAACGCTGACGGTTACATCGACCAACTCGAGGAGAATATCCTGCCTTCATGTCGTCGCCTGTACCATCTTGGAAACTTCGTACTGCTACAGGATTGGGTGCCAGCACATGGAATCGAAGGGCGTTGGAAAAACTCTCGCCTACTTGGAATCGAAGGGGTTGAGAACCTGAAGAAGATGGAGTATCCAACCTGCGTCACCTGCCCTGAACCCTCGGACAGAGCTTAACAGGGTGGTCTGGCGGAGAAATCAACGATCTCGCTGAACTCAGGCACCGAATCACGGTCGCGTGGCAGAATCTCTCGATGGCGCTCGTCCAGAAGGCTGTGGCGGAGTATCATGATAGTGTACAATGTGCTGTTGAATATGATGGTGGAAATGTCCAATCAGAATTTAATAAAGTGTAACTTATATCGCCTTGAAGTCGAGGAAGAAAAGTGTTTTTTTTTTGCCCCCCCCCCCCAGTGAACTGCTGCCTCCGGCTCGTATATTCGCTTCATATAATGCTAATACCACCTACAGGAGAAAAAAAAACAAAAAATATAGATTCCAACTCCTCCTCATCTTGAAACTTCGGCATTGTCGACGATTTGTTCTTCTGTTTTGCCAACGAGGTTTGTAGGTGGCAACACTTTATTCGGCCAACGTTTCGACCTGTTCGTCGTCGTCAAAGGCCGCGTTCCACCACAACAGGTTAGAAGTTAGTACGTAAGTAAAAATACTAGCTTTACTTTTACTTACGTACTAACTTACTAACCTGTTGTGGTGGAACGCGGCCTTTGACGACGACGAACAGGTCGAAACGTTGGCCGAATAAAGTGTTGCCACCTACAAATCTCGTTGGCAAAACAGAAGAACAAAACAAAAATATGGTGTAGAAAGTGGACTCGTGACAGAAAATAGACCTCGAATTTTGGTATCCGGGCAACTAGGGAGGCGTCAAGATTGCCATTTAGGAGGGCTGCGCCGCATCCGTTACTCCCTCTGAAGCCGCGAAAGGAGGACAGTCTTGGAGACTGTGAGCCAGACTACTTGTACAAGGAAGGACGCCTACGAGTTGCTCGAGCGCGGGGAGTGTCTTTGAGGTACAGCTCACGACTGTTCACGCGTTTACCTGCACTTAGAGCAGGTGAATTACTAAGAGTTTCAGTCTTCATAGTCACAAAACTCTTCCACACGTCTTGTTAAATAAGAACACACTCCGCGATAGCGGGATGGGCGGAGACTCAAAACCGTTGCGTTTCCCTCACTGATGCGCATCCTTTCAGATACGGCAAACAGAGAGCGAAGGCATAGTTATGTTACAGAGAGAGCGATCTGCTTGTTTGGCCCTAGTCATTTTTTGCACCAAAAAGGCTAGAGAAAAAGCTGCTGAGTTCAGCTGAGCGGGCGCACCAAATGGCACTTGGCAAAGCTTGCAAAGGAGATCTTGTGAAATCCTGTACATGGCTGAAGCCACTGAAGTCACTATAGTGACTCAATTGTACTACTTCGAACTTTTACAAGAGTTAACAATCTCACCAAACGGAACCCAAAGTGGGACTTGTTTAATATGTGTCACGAAAGGAAACCAGCGTAAGGGTAAAATGTCCCCCTCCCTCTCTTCGCCGCCTTTCTCCCAGAACCGCTCATTGTTAATATGGAATCCTATCACAAACCTTGCCAATGAAATTCATAAGCATGGAGTCACATGAGGCCATTTCTTTGTAAAGTGTCATAAACTCTCCGATTGTCATGATGAACGTCCTCAGGAGAGCCTCCAGAGGATTCTAAAAAGCAACATTTATAATCATCACTCAGCGAAATGCTTCAGTGATGAAGGAGTCACCGCTTACATCGATAACGTTCTGAAAGTCGCTTGTTCCGCCTTCTGCCGTAATTTTCTTAGCTGCACGTTCACAAGCTGTGAAAATTATGTAGAATGCTAAAAGAGTACAAATCAAATCAGATCTGTGATCAGAAGGATTTTTCAACTTAGAGCACACCCCAGTTGCCTGTTGATTTTCCTAGAATAGAGATGCAAAGAAAGCTAGAAAGATCTAGAATGTTCAGGGGACTCACACTGAGAAAATCCCACTAGAAAAATTGAGTAAATAAGGAAGAATCTGGTGAGATCCGTGGCGATGATTGTATACACCATGAGCACGAAGGGTCCAATGAATGGTATAGCCCTAAAGTATCGAAGTATTGATGCATCGTTAAAGGTACGGTCCGCTATCAGGTATAGAAGTTGAAAATATGGTGTCAGGAGGGTAGTGTGGTCCGCGACGAACAACCTTGTACCGGTTTCGCATCAAAAAATTGTAAAGGGCGCTATAGCGCAATATAGGTTCAGTGACGCCTCCTTTTTTCCAGTGACTCCGCCTCCAGACTCCGCCCTCAAGGCCCGCCTTTCAGTGAAAACGAAGCTGCAGGACGAAAAAGCATGAAAATCGTCACTTGTACGGTCGTAGAGTTCTTATCGGGGAATCAGCTGTGCGGATGAGGGCGTAATATTGAAGAAGGGGTTAATTGGTCATGTACCAACCGGGATCGGAATGCGGCTCTATTTAGGCAGTCGGCACGTTTTTTCTCTGCTTTTTTTCTCTTTTTATCTTCATCTAATGCAAATTATTCAGGCACGGCGTGTGCAGTGATTTGAGGAGGTGTATAGGGTTCCTTCCTATATGGTTGGCTCAGACCGGTCCTCTAGGTGTGCCTATCATCAGAACGCCTGCGTCCGGGAGAAGGACAAGACAATCGCAATTTGTGGTCGTCGCAGCTGCGTGTGGTTCGGCAATGAGTTTTCCATGAGCATCAACTTCTCAATTAAAGGCAGCAGTTGGCACGATTGTATGGTATTCGGCCTAAAATGCTAGCAAGACGCTGTAGGGTGGGAAAATGTCGAAAAAAAACGAAGTGGAACGGTCAAAGCCCGCGAAGAAAAGCCTTAGTTCACAATGGCCCAGAAATTTTGGACAGGTTTCTCATAGGCATCTCTAGGTGTGCCTATCATCAGAACGCCTGCATCCGGGAGAAGGACAACAATCGCTACGGTAGATGCGGCTGCACATATATACTCATATATCCATGCAGCACCGCAGCCGCTTCATACCAATCCCTTCGCTTCATATTTTACTTAGCAAATGAAGCAATACGAGCATCAGGTACGGTCGTCCATTTGTGGGCGGGCGGGCGCGGTGGGCGTTCGGGTCGGTATGTTGTAGCTTGACAGGGCACTATAAGGGTGCCTTTCTTGGATAAGGTAGCACCTGCTTAGTGTCGCGGAATTCCGTCTTGCCAGGTGTATTATTCCTACTCGTCTTAGGGATTTATCTTGCTAACTGCCTTCAATGCAGTGGAACTCATGTGAATTCGAGCGGCTGCAAGACCCCACGCAGCGTGAGATCGAATTGTTCTCGTTCCTTCAACGTTCGTATTCGAATAACACTGGCAGGACAACTTGTCTGTCGGGAGCGGTGTCGCTCGCCACCCCGTGTCACCCTTGAATTGAACATGGCGGCAGCCGAGGTTTTCGTAGATATTTTCATTTTGGGACAGTTGTAATCATGTGTTTGTGCAACACGGAACAAGATGACCGTTGTCTCAAATAGATCTACCGCACCAGTAACATTTTTCATGTTCAAACGCCACGCCTACTCCTACTCGTCTCAGGGAGAAGGAGTGTACTATTGCGTGAAATATTAAACAGTTCGTCAACGTCGATGAGAATGACTGGGATTTCGTGGTCAAAATGCAAGGGCGGGAAGCTCGAATACTTCAATGCGCTGGATCTGTAAGGATAGACGAAAAGATTAGTTATCACAAGAATGCTGAGTTGTGGGCAAAAGTCGTGCCCCAGGCGGGAGTCGAACCCGCACCTCACGCTTTCCGGGCGAGTGCGCTATCCGTCACCAAGTTAAACGTGTGAGTGCTGTAGGCTACGGCATAAAAGCCGTTGAGCTGAGAGGGTAAAAGCGGCCCTGGTGGCGTAAGCGGATGAACGCCACGGGATCCCCCCCGAAAGGCGTGAGGTGTGGGTTCGACTCACCGTTTGGGGCACGATTTTTTGCCGCAAACTCAGGCAATTCTTGTGAGTAACGTCGCCAAGCATACTGCGTGCGTTAAACAGCAGCTAATCGTAAACGAAACAGCTTCGACCAAGATTACTGGCACTCAACGAATTTCTTGGAAAAACTGTAACCATAATTGGAATGTTTGATCTCATGCAGTCAGGCACAGCAATTGGGGGAATCCCCATAGGGGGGGGGGGTCGTATTTGGCCGCCAGGAGAGGGGGGGGTCGTAATGAGTGCGGTAGCCAGTATCGAGCAGCGCAAAGGTGTCAGTGTGCTGAATCCTGTGTAGCGGAACTTGCTTCGTAGAGAACTCGGATATGTAAAAAATGAGTACAAAACTTTCATCCATCAAACTAATCCGAAATAATTGGAATTATTAATAAGTCGACAACATCTCGTAAGTGATTAAACACTACAACTCATACTCTGGTTTGCTGCGGATGATGGGGCGTGTCCGCGATCACGCTTGGCGCTGAGCCAACCTGTTTTTTTCTGACAAACGACAGGACTACCATATCGTTCGTACCAGACGTTTTCCAGCACTTGGTCTCCTTTATCGGAATCAGCAACTATCGGAGCACAGATCTGGCGGCGTCGACACGGACACGCTACATCATCCGCAAGGGAAAACACTGTAGACAAGTGCACAGGTTCGCCATGGACCTCCCTGAATCCTACAGACACATTTGCGCGCGTGGACACACATTATGCACAAGTTGCACCATCCCATCACTTCTGCGCGGACCTCAGTGCGCGGCGCATACAAAGTCAGCGTGATCGGCGCTAAACGAACCATATCCTGCTCCTGCTCCACCACAGGATACGTTCTACATGCGTTCCTGGCTATTCGAACACGCTCACTTGAAACGGTGCACAGGAAACGGGTTTTTCGCGCGGCTGGGAGTGCTCCCTAAGAAATCCCCATCGCGAGATCTCATGAATCCCGAGAGCTTCAGAACAGTTCAAGAGGTTTTCAGAAAGAGAAAATCTTGAGAAGCTCGGATCCGTTCTCAGATTTGTGAAATGTTGAGTTACAAAAAAAATATATTGGTTCAAACCTGTTCAACTTAAACTTCAACCCTTCACTCCCCAACGAATCCCTATGGCAGATTTCTCTGTGATTTTCGCGACCTTCATGAACATTTTAGTACTTTCAGGAAGATCAAACCTTCTAATTTACCAATACGCTCTCCTCTTCCCCACAGGTCCGCTTTTGAGGAAGTTATGGTCCTTCAAAGACACCCTACTTTGCTGAAAATTCTCGCTCCATGGCTAATAGCCGTTTGCTCCAGTCAAAGCTGCAATTCATACCCAACTCTGCTACCGTACTCCACATCTCGGGGTTAATGCATTTTAGGCGTATTTCTTTTTTGTTTTCTTTTTCTGTTATAAAGCTTTTCGTTTTTTTTCGTTTTAATCATAGTCTCATTTAACTCGCATTTATGCTGCGTGTATGCTACTCATCGTGTTTTTGATCACAAACGCTTGTACATAAGTAAATCAAGTCAATTTAGGTAGGACTGTTTATATCTATTTTTTATATCTAATTGTTTATATCTAATTTCAGGAATTATGTGACGTCAAACAGTAAAAAGGGGGGGGGGTCGTACCGAACCCCCAAAAAGGGGGGGGGTCGTACAGGCTCGACCAAAATCCCCATCGAATGCTGTGCCCTGTGCAGTGGCGAAAGTGTTCAGTGAACTTTCAGCAGAAGGATGTGTTGTCACATTGTGGAAGCTTGAAGAATAGAAACGTGGACGACAGGAGGAATGGCAATAGAAACAATTTATGCAGAAAAGCTACTGGATAGCTATTCGAAGAAAGGTCGCTGTTACTTACCCTTTGGTTGCAGGCTGTTATTTTGGAAAAAAAGTACGAAAAAAATTCTCACCTGAGAAAGTAGAGGTAGTGAATCGTGGTAAGAATAACGGCAATTGCAGCGATAAAGTTGTCAGCGCCCAGGAACGTGTCGTGAAGATGACAGCCGAATCGAATTGGAACTTCCGACAAAACCAATATGAAGGACACCTTGTACAGTATTTTAGCAGGAAACGCCTTCTGAAATGCGAAAGTGCACTCACAGCTGGTAAGGAGAAATTGAGAAAACCCTCGCCTTTGCGAGCGCTGGTGAAATTTTTACCGGTCACAGGGTACAACATCGTGTAACACATGGGGGGGGGAGTTCTTTTCGGTTAGGGAGGGAGAGGAGTCGTACTTGGTCGTTGCTGCAAAAAGGAGGTAGTCGTATTTCCTTCGAGAGAAATTTGCCCCTTGTGAGTTCTTTTCGTGATTTTTCTTGTTTTATGTGTACTATATACACCGCCCCCCTCCCCGCCTCCCTCCCCTCCGCTCAACGGAAAATTTTTGCGGGAAAAACTGGAAAATGTAGGAATTTGTGCGTGTTGGGGAAGGGGGGGGGTCGTACTGACACCACCATTTCACAGATCACAATGGTGTACCCTGACCGCTCATAAGGTGTGGGCTTATAGAGGCAAGTGAGCCATTGCAACAACGGGTGTATCACTTCCATCTTTGAAAAATGCTTGTCAAGAAGGCCATGGGTTTGTCATCGCTTCAGGTTACAGGCTTCCCCGCCCACTAATAGGCCACACGCCACACAGCTACGTCATACGCTTTGCTCGCCTGCGCGCGCCCCAAAGATACAGTACCGACGAGTTTGATTTGGACCGTTGAGGCATGTTCTAGGTTGATTCTACCCGAAATATGCAGAAGACCATAAGGGTCGAGCACTATCTCGGTAAGAGTACGCAAACGGGCAGAGCGTATGGCACATATAGTGGCCGCACGGCACGCTAAATCTTGATGGGAGAAGATCATCAGCATCACAACTGGAATTTTTTCCACACCCATGAGGTGCCAAAATGGAACACATCAGCGCCTGTGGACCTGCTCACCCCAGACATATGAAGCATTTTGTTGCTGAATTAAATTGCTGGTATTCGATGTAAAGCCAACCAACCAGTATTGAAAACCATTTCGATTTTCCGATTCGTCGGACATCACGGACGTCAAGGAGAATCTGAACGATGACCAGCACGACGACGGTAACTTCGCAAGCTAGTCGCAGCTGAAATGACATCAAATTTTCCTGTTGACAGACTTGTAACTACCGCCAAAAGCGATAGCGCTGAGAACTTCAACTTACCCAACCTCTATCCCATCCCCATCGCCAGTATTGCGATAAGTGGCATTTGGCATCTTCCTCATCTGAACACATTGCGCTTTAACTCATCATTTGTCGGCTAATTTCATTACTCTTCTTGGCCCGAATACAAGCACTCGAGGCCAAAGGACTACTGGATTCGTATTGAGTCAGCTTCGTTCTTCATGGTAAGCGACGGCGCGAACAGCAAAGGCTACAGGAAGTGAAGTTTGATTTATAAGACAGTTTTGAGAAACGAATCCTGATGGTGGTGAGCAATTTGACGACGAACATACTTCACAGGCTAACCGTAATACGCATTAATTCAAGCGAAGGCAGGGTCATGCGTCAGAGTAAAGGCAACGGATATGTGAAATGGTGGTGTAAGTACGACCCCCCCCTTTTTGAGGGAGGGTATCGTGTGCGTTCCCCCCCCCCCACCTAAAAGGATGGCGATTGTGCCGTCCGGTCCTCATTTCTCTTTTCCCAGACGACCAAACACGACCACCTCCCCCTTCCCTAGCTCTCGCCATGGGAATAACGATCGACTCCCTTCCCCCATGTGTTTTCACAAAACGATGCGTTATACCTTGGTCATCCCCCCGCCCCGCGGGCGCAGCCGCGCCGCGTATCGCACCGGGTCGCGTGCTTCGGCGCGACAGTGGTAACATGCAAGCTTTGTAATTTTTTCGAGGCTATTGGATTTCCTTATTCTTTGAGTATATGAGCTGGTGGTGACTTCTTTTCCATTAGAAGTTGAACTGGGGCTTATACTACGGCCCTACACGAATCTCAGGTTTTAATTTCCATTTAGATTAAGAGAAGAAAGAAAGAAGAGAAAAAGAAAGAAAAGGTTATGGAAATGTTCCACTGAGACGAAGCTTCAGTCCACCACATTAGCTCCTCCGGTGATTTATGTCTCGTCGTGAAGTGAAAAAACGAAAAAGTGTAAATAATTTCACTCTTTGTCCATTTGAATTGTCGATCGGTGTTTTCACAACAGACCATCGTGCTCTTTCTATGTTGCTCAATTAGTCCGAACCGCGTGAATTTTGCCTGAAGATTTCGATTTGCTATTTATGCCGACGGATGCTAAAATGCTGCAGGGGTTGTGTTGATGCGTAGAGGTGCCAGGGGAACTGGGGCTCAGCTCCAGGCCGTTTCCATCAAATGTTGTTGCTGGCTGTCTTCAGCATCGATGGAGAACGGGCTGGCGTCACGCCAAACTTAGCCCCATGGCACGCCCCAGCATGCGCAAGGTTGTGCCTATAGTACCTCAGTTGTGGCCGAGAATGGTCGTAACATGTATGCAGCCGTGAATATCATATAGTAAAATGTGAACGCAAGCAGCGAACGGAGCCAGCTAAAAAAGCTCCGATTATTCTACCATTGAAGATTGAATGCGCAGTCTATGATAACGGCTTGGGTGGAGACAGTCACCGCTGTGCCATTTTCATTAGTTTGGTATTTTTAGTCGCCTCACAAGGACGCACCAATGAGGAAGGCTCGACAACTCCATGTCTCCTCCCGTGCGTTCAACGTGGACTGTGCATTCATTCAAAATAAAGAATGGAAGAACTCGTACCATAGCTTTCCGAAAGCTTTCCATTTTTCGTCGAGAATTTTTTCGAGAATTCCATCCAGCAATTCCAGATGTTGAGAAGTCTTCTAAAAGGAGCGCCCTGTCTTAGACTGCCATGTAAATGATCATTCCGCTCAAAGTATACAGTTCAAGGCCGAAATTTTGGGCTCAAAGTATTCACCCCGTAGACAACGAGTGAAAGCGCAGACTGCTCATTCATTTCACCAGATACTTCATTTATTGTGTCGATTTTCGTCAATGGATATGAAAAACAGCTCGCCTCTCCATAGACCCAAACGCTTTCGCCCTCCAGTTCAAGAATGATGTTGAAAAGCTGAAAATCTAATTGAAAATGCAGCCCACTTCCATGGCATCGCCCCCAACAACCTTCTTTTTAGCCAGCTTTGCAGCCAAAGTCAACGGTGTCAGGCTCTGCTTGTTGGCGATGTTCAACCGAGCGCCAGCCTCCAGCGCCATCTTCAGCATTTCCTAAACATTATCCTTGCCATTTTGAGCTCCACAACAAGAAAAACTTCTTAAAACTCACTATTTGTTCATGGATTACACAGAGGTGCAGCGCGGTATTCCCGTTTGTATCTTGAGCGTTAAGATTTGCCTTTTTAGCAACAAGAAGTCGAAATAGATCGGGTTGATTCATAGAAACAGCAAACGACAACGGATACTCTCCGAAGTACATTGTTCTGCAATGGTTATGAATTGCTTGAAAGTATTCAAATTGAAGGCACTATTGACTCTTTTCGGCCCATTTTTCAAGCTATTATCTTCCGGCCCCTTTTCGACTTCGTATCAAAATCTTAAAGCCAGAGGGCTGTTGATACGACAGTGGTTCTTCGTGAAAAATTCATCGGATCAACATACGCTCCTGAACGCAGCAGACTAAAGCCATACCACCTGACAGGCCCTATCTAGACGATAGTTACTCAGTGCCAGACTTCGCATCCACACAACTGGAACTGTGCGCACAGAACCCTCCAAAATCCCGCAGATGTGACCAGTTTCGTGAAACCCTCTGCTTCAGTCGTTCTCAAGTATCATTCTACCCTCGTTATGAAGATAGTCTGTTCGCCGGGGAAGAACGTGCTGAGGAGGGCCACCCTTATATGACTGGGTACCTATCGTAAAAAGCTCCTCTGCACAGTCAGCTTCCTATTGTTAAAGTCCTCATCATTGCGGACCGGTGGGGCGTGTCAGCCAGTATGAGTGTGCACACTGTTGAAGCCGTTCTCAGCCTTTTTTGTTGGAACGCGTATGCGAAAAAAGTAGAAAAATAGAAAACGAGTAATACAGATATAATACATACTGTCACTTGGCCGCTTCAACAGCTGGTGCAGAACGACTTTGGCACCACGCCAAACGCAGCCGCACTGACGCGCCGCACCGGTCCGCAATGATGAGGACTGTACCGATCCTTGAGACCTATAGGTGCGTGTGATGGGCGGTGGATTAGAGCATCTGCATAGATGGCCATGTACCCAGAAATGATGTCTCCTGGAGTCCATTATCATTTGCAGCGTGAGCTTTTTTGCTGTTGTTGTACTAACTTACGCCAATTCACGCCCCTTCGATGCCGTATCGTTTGAAACAAGTGCTTACTCACCCGGTGTAGTTGGTGTTCGTTGTTAAGTCGACGTACTCGTGTTCCAAACTATCCGTTCGACTACTTTTCTGATCGTCCGCACAGAAGAAGGCTCCGTAGCATCTAAATTCACACTTGCTAGCTGAGAAGGTTGAGTAGTAGATCACCTAGCACCTGGGATTCACTTTTAAAAGTGGGATCTCTGAAGACAAGTCACTCACCTACGCACTCACCTACGAGGACGCTCCTTGCAGCTTGCAATAAGGCTAATGGGTCTCGTCTGCAGCAGCGTTTCACTTTCTTGGCTCAAAAATGGGCGGGACCGGGGCTGGAGAGCAGTGGCACCCGACTGTTGTCTCCATACTCCGCCCATGCACTGTTGAGCGGAGAAAGTTGCACGATACTGAAGCTGTGGATCCCCTTGCACATGGCAAGGACCCGGATCCCCGGATGTGAGTGATGTACAGTATTTTTTGAGCAATAAGCAAATGACTTGAAATGAGCTGGCGGACCTTTGGTTCACATCGGCGCCTCTTTGTAGCAGTATCCTAACCATCTGCACGTCATGATTGATGATCGCCAGGTGTAGTGGCGACAAACCTTGAATAGAAAGATTTTTCAACGTCTCCATTGCCAAAAAGTGGCGCTCCAGCGACGTCGATTTCCCCGCCAACTCATTCTCACATGTACATAAGACTTGTTCGTTGCGGACACTGAGACGTGACTTGGCGCGGTGCCAGCCCACTTTCCACCAATTGTGGTCGCCTCCCAGCTTTCACAGCTTTCACAGTTGGTGGCGAACAGGCTGGTGCGCGTCAAACAGCTCCCCCCCCCTCTACAACACCCATCGCCCACGCGAGCAACACTGCACTTCTATCAGTCGTGAAAACAAGGTCGCGATTGGATAGGGGGATCTTAGTAGTGTTTCCGCGGTGATTGAAAAATTCTCTCCCCAAACTTAGCTGAGCCGCTAAAATACTATATAATTACTGCGTAGCAGGTAGTTTGAGTGTTTAGAGAAGACATCACCCACCCATTTATCATCCCCCCCCCCATTTCCACTCAACGATACAACGTCGGGAAGATACTGTGTGAAGGGGATGGTCGAGAACTTTCGAGAGGGTTTTGATCTACAGGTTTTGACGCAAAATTATTTAGGTGGAATCTTTATACGTATTATGTTTTTTGCTTTATTGCGACATTAGTTTAATTTTCATTCAAAAGGTATGGCCTGCGTTTGAGTAGGTCATCTGTCTAGGATATTACTGTAGCCGAACCAAGATGATACAACAGTTTTATTTGGCTTACGTTTCGGCCTTATCGCCTTCGTCAGAGCCTGGAAAAATCAAAGATCAGGGTGAAACTATCCCTCAAACATCATTTCAAACCTCAGGTAAGTTCACCCCAGACCAGAAGGGTCCAGAAACCTGTCATAGGTTACAACCACAACATGACTCACCTTGAATGTACGGCAGGTTTTGTTCGAGACCACCGCTAAACTGACTCCCCATGGGTGGGTTCAGCTGACCTAACCCCACGACCTGAAGCCGATGGCAACTGAAGCCCACACAGGTCAGCAAACGGGGCGAGCTCGTTTGTGATGGCTAGGCATTCGTCCTTCTTGTTCATTTTGGGGTTTTTTGACCCCAGACTTCGGCACGCAAAACTTTGGAAGCGTTTTGGATAAGCGCTAAAAACCCCAAAATGAACAAGAAGGACGAATGCCTAGCCATCACAAACGAGCTCGCCCCGTTTGCTGACCTGTGTGGGCTTCAGTTGCCATCGGCTTCAGGTCGTGGGGTTAGGTCAGCTGAACCCACCCATGGGGAGTCAGTTTAGCGGTGGTCTCGAACAAAAACCTGCCGTACATTCAAGGTGAGTCATGTTGTGGTTGTAACCTATGACAGGTTTCTGGACCCTTCTGGTCTGGGGTGAACTTACCTGAGGTTTGAAATGATGTTTGAGGGATAGTTTCACCCTGATCTTTGATTTTTCCAGGCTCTGACGAAGGCGATAAGGCCGAAACGTAAGCCAAATAAAACTGTTGTATCATCTTGGTTCGGCTACAGTAATATCCTAGACAGAAGCTCACAATATGCCAAGATTCATGGAGGGTCGAACGTGGATGCTCTGGTCATACTGTTTGAATTTTTTTTGACGGGGACTGGTTGTTTGCCTGACAGTGCTCTGCGACGGCTCTGCCAAGAACGGTTCTGCCTCTCTCGCACCACGCCGGGCTTGTTGCCACCAGGTATCAACTGCATTCCATCATCTCAACCGTAGTAATCCTCTGAGTACAATATCATTGAGCAGCTTCGGGTGGTTATTCTAAAAATCCAGTATCCGAAGAGCAAGCATGTTATGAATTATTGTCCCTTGTAGAAGACAAACGCCAACTATCGTTTCTCCCATAGACCCTGAAAAAGAGCTTCAAATAGGGATGCATAAGAATTACGAAAGGAATGATAATAAAAAGAGAAAAAGGTGGTGAAGAGAGAATCAAAGAAATGCAAAAATATTACATTGATAACAAAAAAGGCAACGGCAGCGGGTTTGGAGTAGGCAACAAGTGTCGTACTGTTGAAGGAAAACGTCCAAACTGAGGCGAGCTTGGGCCGAGTGAGTAGTAACGGGGCGCCTTACAAAAGCTCTGCGATTTTTAGCAGAACGCGGATACGTGGCGTTCCCAAATTTAACCAAACGATGCCGTCAGTGGAGCTTATTCAGAAAGTGAGCAGAGGACCTTTAAATGCTTGGGTTTCAACAGCGGAATTCCGCAACGCTTCGTGTGCGATTCTAAAGGTCTACGGCAACGCGACCAAACTCAATCCTTCAATGGCTCTAGCTTTTGCCGTTTTTCCAACTGCGCTCTTGTGACTGCATGCCATTTTGTGACGCTTTGATCTTACATCCCATCTTTTTCAGGGACGATAAGTGCGCCTCTTCCATCCGGTGTCCACTTCCTTAGAGAAAAGTCGGGGCCCTACTGACTGTTTTTGCACCTATTGATGCCTTGAGCAACCAGGAGTTCTTTATTCTCTGCGGTCTGGCCTTCAACCGTCAGGACCTCTACCAAATGTTTTAGTTGTCACGTAACTCTCTTACGACCACGTCTCTGCCTGTCTTTCGCCTGAGCACTCGTGGCCCTCGTATATGGACTGTACACTGCATATCCCTTGTGGACGTGACTGCGGACCTGGCGGTTGCTGCGCTTTTGAAAGATATTGCTATTCCGGGACAAACATAAGCATGTCCTTGTCAGGGTACAACACAGGATAGCAGTGATTTCAAATGGAACTCACAAAAAAGCTGCATATTCAGCTGTGGAAGTGCAGCCATGCCTTTCCCATCTCTGAGATATGGAGAGTATATGCTACCTCCTGCACTGATTTCAGTGGAATGATACCTTACGACCACGTAAGGATGAAGACAACGAGCATCTAGGAGTAATTTCTGTGAATTATATGCACAAACCTCACCTCTCTCTTCGAGTTTCCAATTCAGCTCACGATACTTGGATTCTGATTTTCCACCTTTTCCACCTCCATCGAGAAGTTTTAGTGCTAAATAAGCACCGATAGGTAAAACAGCGACTCACTTGCTAAATTCATCAAAAATCTACCCTTTTTGAGATCTCCAGCATTGACGTCATTTTGATCGAATCCTTCGAGAACGTTCACAGCTGCTTTTCCTTTACCTTTCTTACGAAGAAAAGCACCTAGTTTAGCGTTTCGTTCTGGAAACCAGACCTGTTGTGAAGGTCAAAATTGAGCCCAAATGCAGTCTCCTCGATGTGTGTCAACTAGGTTCGGTCTGTGTAGTGAAAAAGGGCTCTGGAAGGTCTACACCAATCTGATCCTTTGGGAGCGAGGGTAGACCACACTGTGGCGGACGGAGGGGATGGAAGACTTCTCATTCCACCATGGGCTAATAGAAAGCGCATTACTATCGGTCTCTCTCTCGTCGCAATGTGCGCTAAATTATGGCGCTGTGGTGAGCACGTGGGTGCATATAATTGGAACTACGTCTGAAGAAGTGGGCACGATGGCTGGGGGAGGGCGGTTGCTTCAACGTCATTGGTGGAAAGGCTGAATGGCTTGGCTCGACGCCTTTCCGCTCTTTCCCCAAAGACGTTCAGCAACCCACCTCCCAGAATTCCAGCCATCGTTCTCACTGCGTTTGCGAGTTCTCACTCTTTTGCACCTTACCATTCTATCATTTCGCTCAAAGTTGAATATTGGGCACGTGCCACCAGGGCACGCCATCGCATTGTGATAAATTTCTGCTAAGTACGACCTCCCCCCTGTCCATTGCTAACGGCCTAGAGTTGCGAATACTTCCTTTCTGCGGAAAACAAGACCGCCGAAAATCGACAGGGAATGCAACGCTTCATGGATGAATGGGCTCAACTCAACTGATGCCCATTCACCAAGCGAAAATTAATTCCCCACAAGGCGGAAAATGAAGGAACTGCACTCTAGTTCGCTGCGCATGAAGGGGCGTGTTGGGCATAAGTGTGCCACAAGGCCAAACCCATTCCCTCACAGTTGTTGAAGCGGGTATGCGACAACAATCGGTAGAAAACGAGTGGTACGAGCGAAATTGATTCAGTCCTTAACACTGTGTCGCTGCTCAACTGTTGATGGAGTTGGCCACCGCCGACCCCAAACTCTGCAACCTTGAGACGCCCCCTTCGTTCGCAGGAACTAGACTACACTTATCTGATAGCAAACATATTTTTGGTTTTTGCGATACTGTGCCCAGCAAAAACCGTTTATCTACCGCTTATTTACCACATAAACACTTAACTGCTGGCAGATTCATGCCCCCCCCCCATGAGAGCACCACCACACTAAACGGTTTGTGTACCGTATCAGATAAACAATCTATGCGCTGGCCTTCATGGGAGGCAAGAATCATGCCAGCCTAAATTTTTGCCATGATGACCGTCAGAAGGTTGAAAAAAAAACCCTGAGAAAATATGGAAGATCTGTGAAAATGAACGACAAAAGAAGAACGTGACGGTAATCTATGGTGCTTCAAGCTATGGTTACGGTGCCATAAGCTGGGAGCACCATTTTCGCCGCGCCACCGCAACGTGGATCCTCCGACCGGCTGTCTCGCATACTCGAAATCCCTGAGATCGGTACTTAGGGTGGCAAACATGCTTCCAACTTGCCGGGAGAAGGTCTTTACGCTTCTGGTGAGTCGTATTTTCATCTGTGGCACAATTATCTGTCGTGCGCGTCTGTCCAACACAGAACAAGACGACAGTTGTCCCAGACGGGGATGTCCCACGAGTAACCAGTTCCGTGCCATGTTCAAATGCCACGCCTACTCTGTCTCAGGGATAAGGAGTGTACAACGGGCAGCGAGAATTTGCCAATCGCCGCGGCAGGGCACATCGTTGTTGGGAATCACCAACAGGGGTCGTATTTGGCCGCGCCGCCGGGAAAGGGGGGTCGTATTGAACTGAGGAAATTATTTTTTAGATGGCTGATTGATTTTTCTCGCTTCACGGACGCTTAGTAAAAAGGGGGGGTCGTATCTACTCTTCTGCGCCATATTCTAGGCAGTGGTGTGAGTGCAGTGGGTTGACTTCCTGTTTCAATGGTACTATATATCCCTTCCCCCCGCGACAGCACAATGTTTTAAGGAAAAGTAGGGGAAGGTTTCAGAATATTTAGGCGAAAGGTGGCCAGTTAGTTGGGGGAAAATCTCGAGAATTGCTGTTGGAAGGGGGGGTGTTTCACAGGTGCTAAAATCCCCAACCAATGATGTGCTCGGTCTAGAGCGACCACGTGACGCGTCATTTTCATCACAACTGCGGTCTCGTTCGCTGTGTATGCTAGGGCGTCTCAGCGAGGCTAGGTCAGTGGCAGCTCGAGCCAATTCTCCACCAATTGTTGAACGGGGGCAAGCAATAAGACTTGATGGGGAGCGGGTTGGTGCTGCGCCAATCACACCCCTGACATGCCCCAGCATCCACAGCGAACAAGAGGTGAAGCGCCGCACAATTTTTCGGCCAATATGACCAATATGGCGCACACTGACAACGCAACTCTGCGGTCATGCAACCCCGTCCGGATTCTTGTCAACCGCGAAACCTCCCCTAACACTCCCTTTTTCCTTCTTCCTTCATTCTTTTCCTTAGTTCCTTCTCTCTTCCCCCTTCCGCTTCCATCTCTCTTCAACTGGGTCAGTGGATGCGATGAGAAAACACCCTGGACCTTCGCAGCAAGAGCATGTCCGGTTGACAAGAGCTCTGTATCCATTGAACCCACCTTATTTCGCAACGCAACCAGCTCTGTTACAGCGAACAGCTTGCCTTTCTCGTTATTAAGCAAGAATTCAGACATTCGAGTCTTTATATACTTGTCAATGAACGAGTAGTCTTTGGTAGAGTTGGCGTGTCTGAAATTTTAAGGGAATTTTATTGGACTTAATGTCACTCCTCTCGCTCACCTCATTATCGTCATCATTTCGCCTCCGCCGTGCAGATCTACCATGCGATAGAGTCGCATGTCTTCTTTTAGAAGCCCCGCCGCTTGGGCTTCCGCTTTCTCCATTTCGGTAAGCTTCATACCCCTTGGCTACCTCTATCTAAATCTCGTATCAGTTAGAGTGTGTTGCAATCACCCTGGCAACCTACAAAACAGAGGTATGAAAGTAATTCACGAGCGCCAAAGGCTTAGAACAGTCTAAAAATTTATGATATTTGTGTTCTTTTTTCATTTCCTACAACGATGCCGAGCAACAACGATGCCGAGGTTTTAAAAGAACCTGGGCACGGGTTTTGTGGCTATCTTTCGCTCAATCCCTGCCCTATGGACGCCCTTCTTGAGCCCTCTTGTATCTTACGTAGTAGAGGAGGCATTTTGGACTTTTGCAGGTTCTCTTGTTGGTTCATGTTTACTATCAGGTTTCATTTGGGTAGGGAATGATAACCTCCCGTTGCGGAGGCACGAGTAAGCCATTTTGGTTGCGAGACTTTACATAATGCGGAAGGTCTGGTGTTCCACCTTTAGAGAGGGTCAATCTTCAGTAAGGCTAAGGCGCCTCATACCTGTCTTTCTGCAACCTCTTTCCTGAACTGCCTGACGTGACTTGCAAAACTTGAAGTGGGCAAAGCTGTGATAAAAGTGGCCTAACAAGGATAAATGCACCTGTCCTGCGATTCCGAACAGATAAATATTTATGCCTCTCAACTATAGAAAACAGGCCACAACGAGGCATTGAAGACAGCACAAAAAGTATGTTACGCAGCCAAAGCAGCGCCCACAGGACAAGCAGAGCGCCAACAGCAACGCAATACACATCAAGCATAACCGTCTGTTGAATGTACAGTAATCTCAGTTCTCAACAAAATAATGAATTGTAGCTACGATTATATGGCAGGTTTATGGTTATATGCAAATCCTGTGCAAAAGCTCGTATTAAAGGCAGTTGGCGCGATAATTTGGTACTCAGCCTAAATGCTAGCAGGGCGCTATCTAGTGGGAAAATGGCGAAAAAACGAAGTGAAACGGTCGAAAACTGCGAAGAAAAACCTTCGTTCTTGGAAGGCAATTTTGGACGAGTTTTCCGTAGGCATATTGCAACCGCTACGGTAGGTACGGCTGCATGTATGTACTCATATATCCATTCAGCACCGCAGCCGCTTCATACCAATCCCTTCGCTTCATATTTTACTAGCAAATGAAGCAATACGAGCATCAGGTACGGTCGTCCATTTGTGGGCGGGCGGGCGTGGTAGGCGTTCGGGTCGGTATGTTGTATGTAGCTGGACCCTTACACGAGCACTTTCCCAGGGGAAAAACCGCTGCGCAGCGCCTGCTCAGGGTCGCGGAATTCCGCCCTGCCAGGCGTATCAATCCTACTCGTCTCTAGGAATTTATCGTGCCAACTGCCTTCAAATGCTCTTGCCTATAGCAAAGATGAACTTCTTGTGACTCAGTAAGCTATTCAGTAAGCTAGGAAATTCCTTAGAATAGGCACAGGCTTTCCTAGTTGTTTGCCCCTCTCCATTCAGAGAAATTACTTTTTTAACATAGTCTTTTCCAGGGTTGTTTTTTTAACATAGTCTTTCCCAGAGTCTTATCTAGAAGTGAACGTTCTACAACACAAAGAAGCAGAAGAGTTCGCATCCTGTTCGGCTTCAGGAGAGAGGGGGCTGCTGCGCATAGGCACGTTAAAAATTAGTTTGCGGTGGAGGTGGTGTAGTGACAAGTAACCTGCTTACTACGCGCGTTGAGAAGCGATCAAATCCCGGATCGGCTAACGTCCGGGCCATCCAAGCCTTTTATCCTGGAATAGAAAATTAGTGCCAGATTCGTTTGGGAAGATAAGAACACTAACTTGAAGATCGGCTAGCTTCCGCAACTCATGGTGTAGACCATATCAAAATGTGATTCTAAGAGGATTTTGCCGAATTCCTCAAAAGGCGAAGTCTCATCCGAAACCATTTCTAGATGGAAATAGAACGAGCAGCACAATCCAGAAGGGATGGATCCCCGCTGAGTGCTTTATCCTTTTTTGATTTGAAGCTCAGCCTTTATGGGGCCTCCAGGGGCAGGTGGTTCCCAAGCTTAACCTGTCTTACTGCTGGATTGAGAAGAGCTGTAGTAAGACTTCTAAAGGTTTGTAGAAATTTCGTCACTATCACCCTCTAATTTTTCTCCTCTTGCTGTGTTTCTCTTAATTACTACATTTTATTTTTTGTTATATTTCATTTGTCGTGACACCAGCCATCTCCACTATTCCAATATTACCACCCCTTATTGATTTCATTTTAGTTCCTTATTTCTGGTTGAAAGCCAGCAATTCTAAATAAACATGAACTTATGAAATATTGGGCCAAAAAATTCAGGACAGTAGAATTGAAGTCAACATTTCGGGCTGAATATTCAGAAAAAGGATTACACAGCTTAACTGAACGACAAAAGTGACAGAAAGTGAAGCCATTTCACCAAATGCTGTGGGCTTACGGTAAGAGAAGATTCTTAATGCATGCAGGATACGGTAGGAAGAAACTTTCAGTGAGTCGATAGAGGGAAGGAACGAGTGGTGAAAGATTCGTGTGACATTCCGTAGCGTGTTATGAGCAATCCCACCTGGCTTGGTCTGATTGGATTTGATTACTCGCACGACTTTACGGCTTTTCTCATGCCGAGCTTGAGGTTGTTTGTAGTCGCAGGGTAATCGAAACGTGCGCCTAGAGACTGATCGTTGCTTTTCTCTTCTTAGAACGCGCTATGAATTCACTCAGTTTGGCTCTAGAAGTATGGGCAGGGTCAATCTCATCGGTCACATATTTCCACCTCTGAAATCGTAAATTATCATGATAATGGAAGGATGTCGGAGGGGTCTTCTGCATTTTTGAATGGATCTTCGGTTATAGCCCTCAGCAATTTTAACAACTGTATTAACGAGAATAGACTTGATTGAGGAATTTAATGGAAAAATCAGGACGTTTCACGGCTTCGGAAGGGCATGTCGCACTTGCGCTAGTTTCTCTTGCTAGCTCCTGTTGAATTACACGTCACACCTTGGTATTCGTGGCAATGCAGACGAAGCTGCTGCTTTCTACAGATTAACAGGAATTAACGGGTCTTTACAGGAAGCGCCGGCAGGAATCAGCAATATGCCCCCACCAAGCAGAACCGACAAAATTGGTGTGTTGACAAACGGTTTGAACGTCTCCATCGAGCACAGAGAACCTACTGGGCAAGTCCTGCGCGTCATGGGGGCGGCTGGATACGTTACTGGCACTCATGCCGCCAGCTCGATGATCAGCGGGAGCACGCGGTCACAGTTGAGTAAAAAATCGGCGGGGTGGTTTCTGGGGAAATGCCTGGAGGGCCTTGGCTAGCTCTCCAGGTGCAGAATACATCGTCGACGTAACCGCAATGGCGGGTCGCTGGCGGTCACGACCAACCCCCTCCATCCCTTCCCCAAGTTTTCTCCTACGTTTCGACGTCCTTTTTCGCATCATAGTCCTGGCTACCGCCTTGCCAAACTCCCCCAACTCCCGACCCGACCAGTTTCCTAGAAAACTTACTAATTTTCCCAAGAAGCCAGCCCCGACCATGAAAGAAGGTATTAAATTCTTACGAAACGGAACAAAACCAGCAACCGCAGAAAATATTCTCGCAACTCAGAAAAATTCTCTGAATGCCCAGTACGACGTTCACCTTTTCTCCCCTTCTCAGCGACTAACAACATCTCCTCCTGGGATTCGATGTTGCAACGATGTTGCACCCCCAGATTGCTATTCACTTTGCTTACACAGGGGTCCACGCATTGTTTACATGGAAGAGACTGTATTTCTCCTGTTTTACGATTCATTAAAGCTACTTCATTTGAATTAACAACACTTAAATTTAACGAAGAAGAATACTTTCTGCAATCATTCGCGTTACTTGATACGGGTCACAATTCGATGAGGGACGGCGGTCCTCCAGATAGCCCTGAAAAATGGGATAAAGGAACCGACATGTGCTTTCCAAAATGGTTGTGAGTAGCTTTGGCAGCGAAACTACGCAGACCTTCTTGGCGAGTGCTACTCCTCTCGGAATGCGGACGGATGCTGCTCGATTGGCCACGCCCCAACTGAAGAATTCGGCTGAGCTGGTCTCGTGTTTTCCAGTTAACCTGAAATGATTCGAGCTTGGCGAATACCCAACCCTCTCAGGGAGGAAAAAATTTATTATTCGGAACGATATTCGATTCTGTTGAACGCGCTGGTTTTGCCGATCGTATAGGACGCTATACAGGTGGAGCCAAACACCTATCGTGCTTTCTATATTAGCACGCGCCACCTTCTAAAATGGACAGGATGGCGCGCCAATCAGGGAGTCAGGCAATGGCTGACTGTCTCCGCCCATATGACAATTGTGAAGTGCACCTTTCGAATTCGTCCCTTAGATTACCTTATAACTTTGGAGTCGGAGTTCGGAGTGAAAAACAGTAGCCTGAAATGTATAGCAATCTTTTCAACAGAAAAGCTTACGCGTACACCACAGCCCCCTCGGTATCAATTTATTTCGAGCAGCGTTCATCGTGGGTATTTTTTTATTTACATCTCGCTGTGAGTATGGCTTCGGGGTGGATATGCCGTACCGGGATTCCTTTAAGCCAAGAAGGGCAAAATACTGTTCGCGGAGGTAGTATGCACAGGGTTCTTTTTAAAGACAGCCCCTCGCGCTCATTGCACTAAGCTACATGGCCGACTCCTTCGCTGTGCAGAGTAGCGATGTAGCCTGCAAAGCTAGATACTGTCCCACTCTTCGCGACTCCACACTGATGCGAGCAACGCGAGCTACAGCCGCTCAAAGTTCTAGTTCTAACGCCCGCCCAGTCGGACCGCCCCACTTGCTAGCTGCCCTCTGACGGAGAGCCGCTCAGTTGTTCTTTGTTGGGACGGCGGGCATTAATCGGAACTGCATGTACTTTTTGCTGACCGCGCTCGTGCTCATAAATAATTCTGCTCTCCTTCATCACATTTTATTCATTGGGAGCACATACAGTCAACTGCAACCCATCTCGTAAGGTAAAACGCGTAAAAATCACGAATGATGCAATTTTCTGTGTGCAAAAGTCAAATTTGCAGCTAATGCTGCACACTTCACGTAACCCCAAATTCGGACGCCAGGTTTTTCAGTTTTTCCTTTTTTCAAGTGTTTTCATTCGTGTCTTTGTTGTTTCTCATATTCTTCTCTTTGAGTCAGATGCTTCCACTACGCTTGGGAAATGATAAAGCGAACTGAGCCAGGGCGTTGCCCACGGACCGCAAGGCGATGTAACTGTAAGGGAGCAATTTTGTTAAAGGTGTTCTTGAGGCTTTGTTGCCTTTTTCTTCATTGAGGAATTACTTGTCAGCTACTGTTTCATAACTGATCAACAATTGTCCTTGACACTTTTATCGCGGAAGCTGTCTTTAAAGGTCGCAAAGATGATTCCCACATCTAATTTGGTGCAGATTCACCCACTCCACCTCTCGTGAGCTACGGTAAGCTGATGTCAGACATGTGACCACTATTTCTTTATTCTCTTCTTTCCGTGGACTCGAACTCACGGCGACATGGGCCCACTCCTCCTGCTGCCTTTCGACTTCCGATAAGTTTTGAGGTATGACTGGGTTCCATTTCCTGTTGGAAACCGTGGCTCTCCAGAATGCAGATGGGGGTCTACTGTACTTATCACTGTGCTATCTCTAACTCACCCTACATCGGTAAATAACAGGAGGCATTCGCATTCTAAATGCGATCCTCATTGGAAACTAGGAGCATAGCCAATTCCAAATGAAGACAGGATTGAGTGCCTGAGTGGGTGAGTGTTTACAACATGCAAAAGAATGACGCACAGTCCCATTTCTAAAGAATTGAGACTATTAATGTTGTTTTTACCTAGAATCATATTTTTCGCAATGGTAAACACTCACATGACTACAAACGGGAGGCACTGTGACAGCTGCTGGCAGCCCGTATGGGTTGTTAGGGATGCGTGCTCGTGGGACGATGACAGCTTGCCTTCCATCTAACAATTGCCCTCCAGTCGCTAATACCATACTTCTTGATATCAACGAGTTCAGATTGGCTTCATGCACTTCCGATATGCCCTTGGACGGCCTTAGTATGATACCAGTGTGAAACTCGTCCAAAGAGACTCTTGTAGCCATATCGCACCTCGCCATGCAGAACAGGAGTTTTTGCACAGGTTTTTATCCGCTACACCTGGCTTTTTAGTCACTTCCACTGCTCAGCAGTCCTGCTGCCAATTTCATCGAACACTAAAGTATCGGGTTTGCCCAATCCACTTTCGATTCTCACAATTGTGTCACAGGCCTTTTCTACGAACTGCTAACAATCAAAGAAATGGAACTGAAGCTGAATGTTCAATAAATAGGTGCTGAAATCCTTTCCAATTACCTGTACTTGTTGTCTTCTCCATCATGGGGATCGTATACACGAATACACTCCTTGTGTGTGGCTTCGAGTTTTGGCATAGCCTTAAATACGTGGTGTAACTATCACTGGGAGACCAATGAAATTTTGAAATTTTTGCAAGTCAGGAGATCTGAGTCCAGTAGAATGGCGCCGACAAAGATTTTCGGACCTTGACAGTAGTAAATTGGAACGGTTGCGTACATTAGCCATCACCTTAAATTTGCCCCATGTCCGGAAGTAATTCGTAGGACACCCACCGCTTCAATCGCTGTAATCCCTCCTTCAGCTCGCATTTCGTCCGTGGAGAAGTTGCAGTGGCAGCCGGAGCCGTTCCAGTCTCCTCTGGTCACCTATGTAATGCTTTTCAAGTGAAGAAGAATACTGAGATGGTGTTCATACTTCGCGATTCAAAAATTACGCGGCGATGACTGACGATGCTCCACCTCTAATCGTTGGACAACTACAACTTCTAGCTTAATCTTAATCAGAAGAAAAAAATTTTCGATGTTCGCGGCGTTCGAGCAACTAGCGTTGGAGCGCGGCCACTAAAAGCCGCGCAACAGGATAGGTGGAGTCAAAACGAGACTGAGAGATAAGCTAAAGCTAGCATAAGGGATAATAATTACTTCAACGGAAACGCTATGAATTTTTCATGCAAGAAGCACAAAAAAAATACCAACCGCAGGTTTAGGATGGAACGTCACGCTAACTCCAAACTGTTCAGCTACCCGATGCAGAAGGTACCTAGCCATCCATAGCTGATCGCCCATGTCGATACCTTTGCACTGTCCCAGTTGGAATTCCCATTGACCAGGAGTCACTTCTGGAAGTGAACTATTAAAAATTTGTCACACTGGATGATCAATCTGTCACAATGGATGATCAAATCATCAGAACGAAAGCCTTTCCATGAAAGCCGGTTACAAGATCTACTCTGCCGCGCCACGCAACAAAGCGTTTTCTCACATTTACTGCGGTGAACCTTATCCCTGCAAGCGAGATGGCGCACGAGGGGATGGGAGGGCGGGACACTGGAACCGCAGTCAGGGCGGCCTTTTCCCCTAATCGATGCCACCCTGTGCCGGCAACAATTGTTGGAAATGTTATCCTGACTGCGTTTTAATCCACGCGCCCCTTACACACCCTCTCGTTTGCAGTGACGGAGACTACACAGCCTTGCTCGCTGTGGATGCTGGTCCGTCACGCAGGCAGAGCTTGAAGCCAGCCCGCTTAACACCAGTTGTGAAACAGGCAAGAGACAATTGTTGGTGGGATACAAGTTGGCGCGCGACACACCCAACCGCCTGACACGCCCCAGCATCCATAGCGAATAGAATTGTACAATTCTCTGGTGCACGACGCCGCTAGTGATATCAACGCAACATAGACCACCTGAGAAACACTCGTACCAAACACCCCCCCCCCTTTTTTTTTCCTCCACTATGCATTTGGGACTTGAGAATGCGTATGGACGAAGAAGGGGAACCGCCGTGTCAAAAAGGAGTAATGTATCAACGAGAAAGGATACAGTGGTTCTCAATCTCCGCCCATACGACCAGCGTGGAGTGTGCCTGAAATCATATTTTATTGGCGTTATAGTAAATTACTGGGCGCAGTTCGGTTTGATGGGCTGCCTATTGCTTTTGTAGAGACCTGTCAATTTCTGTGGAGGTATGCAATAATAGGAGTTCCGCCAACATTTGACAAGTCTAGGGGTCCCACAGAGCTACATGCAATTTCAAAAGGAACTAGTAAAAGAAGCTAATGATCCCACAGAGCTACATGCAATTCAAAAGGAACTAGTAAAAGAAGCTAA